>JAEIII010013141.1:0-23546 GCA_018905755.1 Drosophila ohnishii | reverse complement strand
TAATATCTGCAAGGGTATACAAACTTCGGCGTGCCGAAGTTAGCTTCCTTTCTTGTTTCTGTTTACCTTTGCTTAGCCAGCTAGTGTGTGCGCGGCGGTACGGTCTATTTACAGTACAACTTCCCTAATTTCAATATAAGAAAAAGAAAAAAAAAAGAATAAATGGTTTAATGAGTGAGTATTAAAATTAGATTTGAAAAAACTCTAGGATACTATGGTTTCAGAACTTTGATTACCTTTGATGATAAATGTTTTAGTTAATTGTACTAATTTTTTTAAATTAATTAAACTGACCACCCCCTAAAACAATGCGTATTTCAATATATATTAACTTTCTGTGGTCTCTGTGTGGTTTAAGTTAGTCATCTCCAACCGTTAATAATGCATATTTATATTATGAGTACAAGCAAAACCGCTTTGCTATCAAAAATCGATATTTGAACAAAGGCAATTACTGATAATGGATAATGGGTTTGACGATGTGGAGGTTAATATTGGTTTGGTTAATGCTTGCATATAATTATCGTTAAATGCACGTGGCGCTGTCGAACTGTGGCTTTTATTCTCCCTTCAGGTCCTGGAGACGTCCTGAGAGTGTGTTCTCATGTGATATTTTTCGTTGTTTATTTTTTTCATTCCTTATTTTACATATATATACATATATATTTCTCCCTTTGTGTTCGGAGCGTCGACCATGAAAAGTCCAATGATAAACGAGCCCCAACCAACAGCAACAACGACTCCAAGCTACCAGCTCGACGAAAATTGTAGTTGATGACCTCAGATAGACACTTTCAAGGATACGACTCAACGACGTCAGAGAAGGTTGTTGTTGTTGCTGCCAGCCAAAGGTTAAAGGTACCAACAACAACAACAACTACAGAAATATACATTAAATTTACTACCAACAACGCCAACAACACCGAGTACCACAAGGTTAGAACGTTGCTCTCTCAGTTTCAGTTTCAGCCAGGGTTTGAGTCCGATTTAGCTTTCGGTTGACGGCTCTGTTCCCATCGCCCGGTGCCCAATGAAATGAAATACTTGCCAACCAACCAACCCGAGACAGGCCAAGGGAATAAGCGAATTATAAAGTAAAACAGATGACAAAAGAGTGCCGGTGTTGTCGAGGAGGACTTTAGATACCCTTTGAGGTATAATTTTTACTTGTTTGTTTATGAAGCTTAGGAGTAAAAATATAATAAAGGATAATTTTTAAAAATATATTAAAAGATTTCTAGATAACTTTTGTCACATACTGTTCCAAGGATATATACTTTTTGTCTCATTTAATATTTAAGGAATTCCTTTATAACTCTAATTAGTTTTTGTTTTATTTACAAAATAGCTTATATCATTATATCTTATTCAATAAAAATTAGCAAATCCTAATTTGAATAGTCCTAGAACCTCAAAAACCTCACATACCCCTTCGAAACCAAGGGCAAAAAGGTATCGGACCGCGTAAATTACACAGAGAACCCACCAAGTATGAGAGAAACTGAGCGAGAAAGAAAATCGGCTAGCAACAGGCTACTGGCAACAACAAAAATGTATATAATAATAATGGTTGTAATGAAATAGAACCTCAACTGTGGGCAGGGACGTAGTAGTTAGCAGGGAGGGACAAGGGCATTACCCCAAGGGGTATGATTGTATTAATCAAGCAAAGGAGATACAGCCAATATATATACAAACATATATATATATCTGATGATATATGAAGAAAAGAGTCAAGGAAGGGGGCCACATCTGGTGCGATTCAAGTGAATCAAATAATTGTAGTTTTGCGAATGGATTGAAATTATAAAGAAGCCAAAAGTGGGCGGTTTCAAAGAAGGAAACAACATCATTTGGGCGTTTCAACATCTAAAGATTGATATACACACGTTCATAAAGAAAAATACGAAAAATCAACAATAAAAAATTATGATCATTGCTTCCTTTTTGGATTTATGAGTAGTACAAATATCTTAAATTTTATGATCTAAACATCCTTTTTGTTGAGATGTTTTAAAACAATAAATTCAAAGTTTTCCCTTGATGTTTGATTATTTTAAACTAAGAAATATGGCTCAATAGCCTAAATTGCAAAATAAATAATTCGTTTTATTATCCATTATTCATTAAAATCAATTAGATCTCTACAGAAACATGTAATTGTAGTCTCTTGAAATTATCCAACACATGTTAGGCAATTCCTCTTAGAAATAATACCCTTAATGGACTCTAAAATAAATCATTTGATACTGATTTCGATTGCTGTAAATGTTTATTTTGAAATCCCATTGTATTCAACACATATTCTTTGTTATTTCCTCATTGCATTGTTTTATTTGCTTATCGAACGATTCGCTCCCAGTAGAGTAATTCAATTTCCCAAGTGTTCAATTAGCTCATAGATCGATATTTGTACATTTCTCCCCGCCAGCACCCACAATTGTTTATCGGGAATTCCATAATTATAATACAAGATGGATATATACAACCACTTCTAGCAGGCCCGACGATATGGAGACACAAACAGAGAAACAGAAAAAAAAAAAACAGAGCGGCGAAAACAGAGACGGCATCAGTTTTCAGAATTGGGTCAAGTTTCGGTTTTATTGCCCCAGCAGCAGCAACAGCAACCATGAGTGAGTGAGTGTGTTTTTTCCGGGGGGAAACCTTCGTATTACTACTCACATTTGTGGGATTCGTTTCCCCCAGGGCACACCCTGGGATGCTCCTCTCTGCATGCGTGTATAATTTTCTTTGATTAAATCATAAAATATGCAAAAATACAAAGGCCCAGAAAATAAATGTACAACAAAAGTTTTTTTTTTCGGTGCCCAAAAAGGCGGAAACTAGGTCAGAATTTGGGGGCTGACTGCCCCGAAAAAAAAATATAAAAACCAAAAAAAGACAACACAGCGCGCACAGGCAATTCCAGTGAGCTGAGAGTTATAATATTTTTGCGGTTGCCATGTCGTCTCACAGGGCGTATGCGTAATATAGGCAATTTCTACACGATAGTGTTGCCAAATCAGGCTAAAAGGTACTAAAAAGAGGTTTTACAATTTGGTTAATATTTATTTTAGTTAGTGAAAATGTTTACATTAATAATTTCGTTTTAATAATAAAAAGAGCTATAATTCTAGTCTGCAAAAAGCTGTCAAAATATTAATAAAATTTTTAAACTTATTAGATTTTAATCTTTCTAAAGATTAATACCTTTTCTGTTACTTCTTTTTGGAGAAAAATTTCTAGAAAATATTATCTTAATTATAACTCAACATTAAACTAATTTTATAATTGGCCTAAACCAGAGCTTAATAGTTTAAGCCGTGCAATGACCCTCAACCAAAAATGGCTAAGAAACTATTTATTTTACAACTGTATATAAACCATAAAAGTCCTATGTATTCCTTTAAGGAAGCTAAATTCTTGGCTAAAATAAACCCATGCTGTCATCGCTGCTCCTCCTCAGGCCTAAAAGGTCAAGCTGCTGGCAGCGTCAATCATCAGCAGCAGAGGTGGCAGCAGCAGCTGAGGTAGCCAGCTGAATCCGAATCCGAATCTGAAGCTGAAGCTGAATCTGAATCTGATGAGAGGCAGTGGCAGTGGCACAGCGACAGCATTGAGGTGGGGTGACGCAAGGGAGACGAGGCAAGAGAAGAGAAGGCGAAACGACCCCGGCAGAAGGCGAGTTGCGGGGCAATTAGCGCGCAATTGACCTACATTGGGGCAACATTAATGGTGTCAATAGTAAACGAGACTGCCGACAACGACAACGACTCGCTGCCACCGCTCAGCTCTCTGTGCTCTGCTCAGTTCAGTTTGCTCGTTTCACTACTGTATAGTTTTTATATAGTTTTTGGTTATAGTTCGGCGAGCGAAACACCGTTCAATGTTTATGCACGCACACAGAAAAAATATATATATAAATACATAAGTAAACCAAGGGAGCAGCATAAATTCCAAGTGCAATCAGCGTAGGAAAACAAATTACACACTTTTCGAATTAGGCCTCACCTTCGGAAAAGTCTGTAACATAATCTATCTGTGCGCCGCACCAGAAAAACCTTGCCCGCCTCAATTATTTCTGTCAGTGTCGTTGCTGTCCGCCTTGTGACGTCAGTCAGCGACGGTGAGACACTAGGAAGCGATACAATTTTCTTTTACTTGTTTTTTGGGGTCTCAAGCGAATAAAGGAGAAAAAATTATAAATAAAATTTCGTAAAATTATAAAATGGGGGTTGTTACATTCTGAGAGCTATAATACTAGGTCTTTATAAAATGTAATGCTGTTGGAGAAATGTTACAATTTATACAAGTAAATAATATTGTCGTTAGTTATTTTAAAATATTTTCAAAATTCAGCAACACTACAAAGTAATCTTATAAAAATATAAAAACATGAAAACAAGTATTATGACTCGCATAAGTTTTAAAATCTTAATATAAATTATGCAGTGTTTTTAAGTGCCTTATTTAGTTTCATACTTAAATTTCATATTACAAAAGTGTGTAATATCAAAAGTTTACAACATTCTCAAGAAAACAAATTGCAGATAACTGTGCCTTATGCCACAGGAATGTAAAATCATTTCATCATTTTCTTTTTGTGGAAATTCAAAGAGTGATGGAGCAGTTTTTCCCCCCCAAGTACGATGAGAGAGTATTTACAACCAATCAAAGAATCTTGGCCAAACAATTAAGAGCGATGCGTGCGATTTCAGTTGTTGCTTTTTTTTACTCAAGAGACAAGCCCCCCCACCACAAACACACCGCACAACACACACGCACACCACCAACCTCAGCAGAGCGTCGGCAGCAGGGAAGCAGAGGCAGTGGCAGTGGCAGCGACAGCAGCAGCAGCAGCATGTAAGTTGTACACGATAAATGAGAAATGAGGTTACCTACTTTTTAAGAAGGTCAATTCGACCCAAAACAAATGAGCGAGGCAACGCCAGGCAGCGACGCTGCAGCGCGCTGGCAGAATGGCAGAGGGAGAGGCGACGGCAAGAGAGCCGGGCCGAAGCTCAGTGACCATGTGAGCAGCGTCGACTGCGCTGCCGGCGGAACGTACCACAAACATTACAGCAAACGCTTTCAATGAAAACAAAAGTAGTACACGCTGCCGACAACTGAGGCTGACGCTGACGTCGGGGTTGACTGCGACAGTGACTGCAACGCTGGCAGGGGGCAGCGACGCCAACGCCTCCGCTGACGTCAGCGTTGGCGGCACATGTAAGTGTCCAAAGTTGGTGACGAATTCCGATTCCGATACGAAATTCGAATTCGAATTCGGGGCTAAGATTGTTGCGGCCGCTGACGAGGGCGACTGCGCAGCCGGCGCTGCGAGGGCGCGGCCTACGACCGGTGATGCCAGTTTTAAGCGCATAACTTGGTTCAGTTAGGCGAATTTTCTACAATACTCAGCTAAACAATAGTTAGGATTTAAGAACCTTCAGTGATGTCCATCTTAAAATGCTAACTTACAAAAAAAGTATTTTGCTTTTTATTTAAAACATTTAATGGGCAGCAGCCATTTCCTTTTTCGTTCGAGCCTCCCTTTTGTCAGCATGCTTTTTCCATTGCTTGAAAATTTTCTGAAATTCTTTTAATCGGGATTTTTTGTCTTCTTCCGTTTCCTTTTCTTGCCCAAGCCCTTCTTCATCAATTTCATCCTCATATCCATCTGGCGGTAAAGCATTATAATGACTATTGTGAAAAGCTGATCGATTTCCATCACCGAAATAAAACCGTTTTTCACGCTTATACATACATATAACCGTAGTTTTTGAATTCTGAGCGATCCCCTTCGATCCGAGTGCCAAAAATAAATAGCGTAAGAATGGCGATCAGAGGCAAAGCCAAATAAAGGGATAATTTTTGATAACGACTTGAATGGTTTACCTCGGGCGGTGTAGCTAGATAAATAATGTTACGTTAATTAGTTTGAGTAATAGGTTTTCTTATGTGGAAAATACTAACGAATTTTTGGTAATCTTCCTTTACACTCAAGAGCACCTCCTTGAATTTTAGTTAAAGGTTGATTCTTTTTACTTGTATTTTTTGGACCAACTTTCTGATAAATTATTGTGTCACAATTTTCCTTTTTGCCTTTTGCTTGACTCGATGGAGGTGAGACAGGAGGTGATTTTGGGTTGGATGTCGATCCACCGGATATAACAGTTTCGTCTTTTGGCGGCGGGGCATCTTCTTTAGGTTCGGCATCTTTAGTCGATTTACTTGCTACAGCATCTTTAGTCGTTTTACCTGGAGCAGCATCTTTAGTCGGATTACCTGGAGCTGCATCTTTAGTGGTTTTATCTGGTGCAGCACCTTTAGTGGATTTATCTGCTGCAGTACCTTTAGTTGTTTTATCTGGTGCAGCACCTTTACCAGCCGCAGGTGCTTTAGTTGTTTTATCAAACGCTAATATTACTATCTTTTTTTAGTATTAGTTACTAATAAGCATTACCTTTTTTTGTTGTATCCGAAGATTTTGAGCTATCTGACTTTAAACGTGAGGTGAAGAAGGTTTGAGTGAGGTTTAGGTACGGCTGATATATTAATGCACATTTATTTAATTTTAAAGCTTTGCTCATATTAAGATCGAATATATACTTTTTAGATAAAGGTGTTCCGAAATCTTAATTTAGAAGGACAGAAAATATAAACAAAAGCTGTCACTTTGTTTCATCAGCCTACCCTACATCGCAGAAAGTAAATGTTTCGACTTTCCAAAACAGTTTTTATATGAAATATGGGATATCGTGTACAGTGGATCCAATTTATGTCATTATAACTTATGTGGTAAATGCCTAAGAGTGACATAAGGGAAGTAAATCTCTAAAGTTTCTCCCAAATAATTTAACATCTTGAGAACAGACAGCGGATCAATAAAGACTAGATCGACTCGTCTAGTGATGCTAATTTTATATTCTGGATAAATATATAATATTCTGCAAAAGAAGGAGGCTTGAGCAATACAGTAACAATTTTTAGACTCTCATGATTGACTTTCATAACCAAAAGTTGGCAGCACTGGTGACACCTCCAAAACGTCCGTCCACAGCGACCAAAGCGTGCGACGCGACGGCTTGTAACGAGGCTAAATCGGAGCAGAGACAGAGGCAGAGACAGAAGCAGAGAAGCAGAGGCAAAAGCAGCGACGCCAACGCTTTTCATCAGCTGCATTTTTGTCGCTCAGCAGCGCGCTGTGCTCAGTTCCGTTGCGTTGTTTTGCTTTGCTTCTCTGCTTTTCAGCCTTTTTGCTTTTTACTCTTAGCCTCCACCTCCTTTCGACTGTGTGCATTGTTTCGTCGCGCTTTTTGTTGTAAACATTATTTCTGTTTGTTGTTTTCGCATTCGAATGTTTGAATGCGATTGCGGGCGAGAATGAAATGCTGTAATTGCGATTAGTTGCGATTGTTGGTGTTGCGATTGTAACCGACTTACTCGAACAGCTAGTGACGAATGCCTTTGTTAATTGACCTTTTGCACTGTTGTTGGCCGGTTGGAGGTTCTTTGATCAAATTTAATGAGTTTTCTGTAGGTTATTGGGTACCACAAAGACCAGAATATACATATGTACTTAACAAATTTGATTACCTCTTAAGAGACAACCTTTACTAAAAGCACACAAAGTAGGATCTCATGTTTAGAATTTGCACTTGTAAATGTCACTCAGATGTTGCCCAACCCTTTCAATTCAAGGGGAAATGGGTTAGAGAGCCATGAGAATCAGTGCCGTGCCGTGCTGCTCCACTCGACCCATATCGTAATACCCTTGGTATGGTTAACCAATTAGGTTGCCAGTGATAGGCCGACATAATATGGCAGCAATTTGAATCAATAAGTCCCTGCCACTCATGGGTGTGTGCCCGAGTAGTGTGTATGTATGTGTGTTGGCCCGATTGGAGGCATGAGGGTCAATGATTGTGGCTTCGTTGCGGGTGGCTGGCAACCTCACAGATACCGAACACAGACACAGATACAGATACGGAACACGGATACAGATACACACTCACAGATACCCTCGAATTGTGTCATTGTTATCGGGCGCGGAATCCGTGAGTTTTGTGGCATGAACATTGAAACGAAATCATGTCATCGATATAAATATAGAACGAGGAGAGTGTGTTTTAGGGTGTTTGAGGTGTATTTGAGGTGGTAAACTGAATGAATATCCCCCATTTATGTCAACCGACAAAGTCCAAGCAAAGTCTCCCGCATGGAAATGGAAATTATATGGTTCAGGCTTATTAGGGAAAGACCTTCAATCTCGGTGACCACATCGATTTCCCCATGCCAAACTCACAAGCAGCTCCTCAACAGGTTCGAGGTTCGCTCGATACACTCGTCGTGACAAACCAAAAGAACCTTGGCTGCTGCCAAATAGCATATTGAATGTGTCAAAAAGGAAAATATTGGGAAATATTCAGAAAATGTCATATTTTTATACGAGCATTTGGTATGCAAAGTAAGAAATTCCTTTAAGAAGCCAATTATTGGGTAACCCAACATGAAAGGAGACAAAATTATTGACCATTTTGTATTTTCAGCTCATAAACATTATTATAATCCCAAAAGTTTTTATAGAATCTAAAATTGCTAAGGCTATGAGAAAATATACATATTTTATACATGTTTTGGATGAATTTAAAATGTTAAGAAATTCTGTTATCGGCTTGTTTGTTGGACTTTGTTGTTGTTGTTGATTTTATGATCTCCAATCTGGAAATTTGGCACCGAAACTATGCTCTAATCTAAGGAATCTATAAAGTATTTCATAAATCTAGCCAAAAATTGGCATCCAATCTGGCAAAATGGTGACTACACCTAAACAAGGAAGTGCACATTATGACTTGTGTGTGTAATGTTAACTACAAAACAAACTTTGCGAGTAAATTACACCCCCATTGCTTGTGAGGGTTCCCTTAAAGGTTTTCGCATTGAAATATTATCAAATGCAATTACGCAAAATCATAGAGCAAAACGACCTTATCGCGGCAAATTGAAACGGCAGCATGTGCAGGTACAACAAAGCGCTTTTGTAACCCGCGATTACAACAACCCAACGTATACAGACACACACACTCACTCGCTGGCATGTAATGGTAATTACAAATGGAAACACCTTCGCACAAAATACTGACAAATACACAACAAAAAGCTGCCACACACTTCCTCGTAGACAATAAAAAAAAAAAATACTAGTACTACAACAATTCAAATAACCCGTTACAAAAACAAAACATAAACACTGCGAGAGGGAGGTGTACTGAGTGAGAGATATGGAGATTACTAACAGTCCATGTGTGCCCTTCTTCTCACTTCCTCTCTGCCTCTCTCTCTCTCCCTCTGCCAGTCACCTTCGGTCAAATGAATTAAAATGAATTAGCACGAGGCTTACATGCGCGTTCCTCCTCTTCCTCCCCCCTGCTATCTTAACCTCTCCCACTGCTCAAGTGCAAAAAGAGAGCGAAAGAGAGCGCAACACGCCTGTTGATCTTCGCCGTCACTTTCTCTCAATAAATAGTGGAAATCGGGGTTCCCGAATGCAAAAAGACATTTTCGAAAACCGTGAAAGTGTAGCCCACACAAGGGTCAATCTTGGCCTCTCCCTCACTCACTCTCTCATCTGATGAGCCTAACCCTAAACAATATGTAATCATTGCCATCTCCTTAGCCCCCTTTCTTTCCTAAGGTTGCAACAAATTGCAATTACAATTATGACAATTGCAATGAGTTTTACTACAGTGTGTGCTCCGGAGAGTGAATACTTCCTTACGTTTATTAGGTGAAAGGGCTGAAAGAGATAATTGTGTGTTGTGACACTTTGTGGGATATATGGTTACAATCTTTAAGATGAAATAAATTAAAATATGATTTGATTTTTTAAATGTAATATGGCTTAAAATGTTTAAAATTTGAATTTCAATTCCAAAAACTTATAATTCGATTCTCCACATTTTTTATATTTTCCTAAGTTTTTATTTAGTTTCTAGGTCGAAATTTATTGTTACGAAAGTGCACTGTATTTTTTGTTCGGAAATTTCATTTCACTTTATGAAAACGAGGGGTCAGGCGGGGCGATATTTATCTCGTATCCCATATGGTTTGCACTTGACTATAACGGTAATTACATCTAGGCACGGCATTGCCCCTGAATTTTAATGCAATGCACACACACACACACACACACACACACACAGTAAACTCACACTCAACGCACACACGTGCTCATCAAATGTTGCATTTTCGTTTGATTGTTTCCTCGATTTCGCGCACTCGCCTTGTTGTTTTGTTATTGTTTTTGTTATCGTCGCCGTTGATGTATTTTTTCATCGCTTAACGGTAATCGCTTTAATGACGACATTGAATTTTCGCTGTCTAGCGTGGGCATCACTAATTGATCTTTAGAGATCATCCAACTTTATGTGAGATTTTGCATTGGCATGAGGGATTTTCTATTGAAATTTACTGACGACAAGGTTCATGGGTCCTCACAAATACTATAGTTGGGGAGTACTTAAATGAAACTCTATTGCAATTCCGAATTAGGAAAACAAGCAGTATTAAAAAAGAGCAACAATATTTAAGCTACCCTTATGATTGTGATAAAATTGCACAATAATTTTATCTTGTTTAGTGATAAGACAACAAGATACTGCATTTAAGATCTAATCTTATCTAATGGAAATGCCTGTAAGCTTGGGGGACTACAAATTTTAGAATATTAATCATCTATGTAGAATGATGATTAATATTCTAATATCTGTAATGATTACGAGATATCTTCTAGTTTTTCTTAATTTGCAGTACAATGACAGATTCTTACCTGGCTAGCGCCATTCTAACATGAGAGAGCCCTCCAAGAGGCAACGCCAGGGTATCCACTTTGAAGGTTTTTCTTCAACAACTTCCCGCACAGAACTCAAGTTGAAAAATCAAAACGTTTGCTTTGATTTTTACAGCTCCGCTGGTGATGGTGTTATTTTCCTAGTTTTTTAAGATTTTTTGTTTTTTTTTGGCACTTTATTGAACAACTTATAGGAGTTGTCTCTTTTTGTTGTTAGCACACGAACGTCATTTTGTTTATTATCTGAACATTTATAAAAACTAAGATTAGATATTTAGCTTTTCGGGTTACAACAACTCAAGATCCCTTTGATATAGGCAAAGATTGTTCTTTTATCTATTATCAAGAATGCAAAATGAGTTATCCACATCCAAATAAAAATATATAAAAAAAACGTCAGAGGAAGAAGACATAAATTTTATCACATTCAATTGTTCAGCGAACGTGTGTGGCTATATAATGAGCAAGTTCTGGACAACCCGTCGCATACGTGATATTTGCACGCGAAATAATCAAAAAGCCAAACAGCACACAAATTCACAAATATAATCGCGTCTCCGGCACTCACACACCGAAAAAGAAGGGTGAAAAAACCAGCGTACAATGTTCAATGCCAAATCAAAAATATAAAAATAAAAATAAAGCCAGCAACAACAAAAAGATACTGAGTGAAAAAACATCAAAAATGATTCAAGTTATCAGCAGCAGCCTTTTTTTTTTGTTTTTTGTTCTTCTTTATGTGATAAGCTTTAAATTAAACAAAGACACACAGGGCTCACTCGCTAAAGTGAACAACAAGAAAATTAAGCATTTACCAATAAATGGTTATGTTTGACTCTGCTTTAAAGGTTATTAAAAATAAAATATTAAAAATAACCTTTAAAGTAATTTACTTTGAACGCTTGAAAATTAAGTAGATCTAGAAAATATATAGAAAAGATTTTCACGCCGATTTTACGGCGTGACCACTGTATGGCTCACTCTTTGGAGCAACCTTTTGCCCTCTCTCTTTCCAGGCCTCTGCACATGGCCCACCGGCATTAAAAAACGCTCAGCCTCGGCCAAAAAAAAGTAATGAAATCAATAAATAAAAATAAAAAAACGAGCAAAAACGCTGACGAAGAAGCGAAATAAACACAAACGCTTCCGCAGCTGGCCGGCAAAATAAATCAGTGCAAAAGCAGCTTTTTGGAGGTCAACATTGACGCCCCAGCCGAGACTAGAAGAAGAACCCTACATCTCCTGCAAAAGAATCTTCTGTAAGACTCTCAAGAAAAGAAACAATATGAGAGCACAAGCATGATGGATTGAGAAACTACAAACAAAAAAAAAAAAAACAGAGAAACTACACATACTAAATTCCATTCCAAGTCATGAGCATACAAGGTTCTTCCTATATCACTCGATTCCACTTTAATACATACGGACGTACATATCTACATCCATTTGTACATACTATATAGAAAAAAAGCTTACGGAAAAAGCTTCGATTGTCTTTGCAAAAAAAAACAAAGAAAACACAAAAAGCTGCGCCGGCGTTTCCAAGCTGACCTCAGCTGCTCATTTACCCTCCCCAAGTGCGAGAGGGACGGAGCAAAGTTCTCTCATTTATAAACAATAAACAAAAATATTGGACAGAGGGCAGCGGCAGCGCACATGTTTTTAATTGAACTGGCCCCCCTGAGAGCTTTTTGGGCAAGTCGAAACATGTGTCTTTTTATCGCCCCCTCTTTCTATCTCTAACGTTTTCGAGAATGTCAATGCTATGTATTTCGGTATCTCGCCTATCTGGCAACTCTGCCCAAAAAAGCTCACATGTTAAACAAACACAATTTAATTGTTGTATAAATTTAATCAAAAATCGAACGGCTTTATAAAACATGTGATTTGCGTCACAGCCAAAGGAAAGAGTGGGCTATACAGCCAAAATAAAAGAGATGCGACTAGACAGTATCAGAAAAAAGAGAAAGAGCAAGTGCCGGGTGTCTTTGAAAAAGCCGACTCTTCTCTAAAGATATGTATTGCATATAGAAAAAGTTGTTTCTTCTTCTCTCCCCCTATTCTCCAGGTATAGAGCTTGAGTCCGGGGCTTATTTCCATAAATAACGTAGTTTATATCTGAGTATATAGCCTAAAACATTGTTGAAGGGCGTTAGATTGAGGAAGTTGCTGCCTCTGGTCGAGTTGTTGTAAAAAGCTCTTCTTGTATTATTCACTTTGTGTGTTAAATTGCGCGTTTTAAAACAATTTCGAGACCTTTTTTCACCGAGTGGAGGAGTTTTACGATTCCACAATGTTCACAGATTAAGGTCACGCGCTCTGAAACAACAGAGTGAGCGAAACACGCGCGTGAAAAGCGAGGAAAACTGCGTTTTTTGCCAAACAGAAAAATTCTTTTGGGCTGGACACCAAGCACTTGACATTTACCGTTGCGAATCACTGTGGGTGTAAATCGGGGGAAAATCGGTTAGCAATGTGAATGTGGATTTTTCCGCAAAAAGCACACGAAACTACTACTCGCTACGCGCAGCAGCTGACGAATGAGCTTTTTTCTTAATATATATTTTTTTGTTTTGCTTATTCTGCTTCTGCAGCGTTTTCTGCTCTGCTCTGTGTTTGTTTTGCTTTGGCACGGGGAGCTTTTCGCTCTCTCTCTGTCGTAGTCGGAGAAATACAGAGCGAGCGCCGAGCGGCGTTTTTTGAGCGAAAAAAGAACCAATGTTGCCAACTATGCTAAATATTAGTAAAATATAGCTAGCAGTAATAGAAATAGCTGAGATGAAACCTTAATATTTAAAAAAATATATTATACAGACTTAAATTAAAAGAATTTGGTCAGTTTCTGAACCGAATATATTTATTATTTATACTGCATTAAAAAATGTACAAAAAATACCCAAATTTAGCTTGAAAATGATTACTACGACAGCACTGTGTAGAACAAAGTAAAAAGCTTGCTGCTGTATGTTTGATGGCGCCGCTCTCTCAAGGCCCTTATCAAGGCTATTGACGGTGGAAGAGAGATAGCAAGCAGCAGCCGCAGCTTATCACACAGTGAGGGGGGTGAGCGAGCAGGAGAGAAAGAAAGCTAATCCCCCCAGTATTAATGACTTAATAATTGAGCTGGCGCTGTTCAATTGAAACTCATATGGTTACTGGCCCCTAGAGTAAGTAATCCCGGCTTAATTGCTGAGATCTTGCAAAGAAACTTACCTTGTTTGTATTATTACTGTTGTTCCTTCCTGTAATTACCAAACCGAAGCCAAACACGTTAAGAGGTCTGTAAAGAAATAAAAGAAATGCCATAATGATATTAAATTGGGAATAAGCATGGCTAAATTTAATATTAAAAATACATTTTCATTTGGTCAAAATTATATTTATTTCGAGACGTTACATATTAAATCTTCTAAGTCTTTAAAATATACGTAAATGTTCAGTACTGTTCTTCATATATTGTTCTTTGTTTTACTGATTAGAAATTATTTAATATGCCACATATAAAAAAAATTCAAAATGTTATCAAGAAGGAATGTACCTCTCCGAATTAAAACTATAAAAGAACTTTAGGTACTTTAAAAAAAACCCTTGTATCTGTTAACTGCAGCTGTAAATATTTATATATTTATTTGCATACAACCGAAAATGTTCCGAAAAAAAAAATAAAACGTATAAAAAACAGAAATACGTGAATCGGTTCAACGTCTTTGGCTTTGCCTGCGGTATGCTGTTGTTGTGCTTGTGTTTTTGCTTCTTGTTTTGTTGTTGCCTTTGTGTGGGTTGCTTACATGTTTAACCAAAGTCGTTGCCACTCGATGCACAAAAATAAAAACAGAAATAATACAGTAACAGCACAAAGTTCTCAAGTGAACAACCTGAAAAACATCGGGAGCGGCGCTACCAGAAACGTCAAAGTCAACAAACCGGGTCAAAGCGACCAGCGGAAAGTTTTAAAGGCGGAGCGCGATAATTATAGTAGTGGGATATCTGCAAGTCATAGGTCCCCGCACCACTTGGGGGATACCCCTTCATCTTGGCCTAGGTCAATTCGAATCCACCAAACCACCCAATCAATTCCATATGCCTTGTGATAAGCGAACCAGTTAATCTGCTTCATTAAAAATAAATAAATCTTTCAAATTAATGAATAACAACAGAAACATGACTTTTAATAGAAAAATAAATTTAAACGCTTTCTGATAAGACATGTGATTGTTAAGGTTATTCAATGCGACTATTATTGTAATCGTCAATCTAGAATATAGATTGTTAGTTAATAACTTCAGGCTTTATTTCAACTAGGAAATCAAAATCAAGAAAAAAAGAAACTTGTTTATTAAATGATTCGTTGATTATAAAAAATTACGTTTTCCAAAACGTGGAATGATAACTAATTTTTACAAATGACTTAAGCCCCATTACAGATTCCAAAGATTCAACGTGCCTGCTCTATGAATGTAAAGTAAGTTTATAAAACAAACAAAGCTGACTGTTTATTGGTGACAAATAAGGGTGTAACAAGTGCATTTCATGCGAAATTCTGTTCACATTTTAGTCAACCAATTTACACCTTAAAAGTCTGAATGTTCAATTATTTCATAAGATTTTTAATATCGAAAACAGAGCGAAAAAGGTTGAATAAAGTGAAATATAGTTTGTTCATCTGAATTATATTTTTTAAAGAATGTTTTCGCATTAAGCATTCCTAGATTTTCAACTAAAAAAGTTTCTACAGTTCAAATTTACATTTTCTAATTAATTAAGATGTAATTTTATACTGCATTTTGCTAAGAAGTATCACCCACCTTCAGAACTGTATGCATACTGAGTAACTGGTCTCAGAGCTCTAAGAGCTATTGTCGTATTATTATCAAGTAGCGATTTGCCATATCAACCAGGGTTGTCTACGGTGTCCAGAGAAAACAGTACCTGTAAATGAGTATAACGCTACGTCGGCAAATATAGGCAACTGCAGAGAGCATGCGAGAATCGCAGTGTCACACTGAGAGGGCACAATGGGTCTACAGAAATCATGCCAGGGTATCTTCGGAAAATAGCCTGAACCTGCCTCTAAGGGAACCTAAGCCTCGAGTAGCTGTGTTTACGTCCGAGCCGAGGGAGAGATAAGGTAATCTCTTACCCGAAATGGCGAAATTGTTTGACACAGGCGGCGATCGGCGATAGGGACTCCCTAACAACTATAAATCGGCAGTCGGAATCGACCGGTTAGTTTCAATTTGACTCGCTAGCAGAGCGGACATCAAGAATATAGAAAATCATGATCGGAATAGTGTTGCTGATCGGGGCCGTAACCCTGCTGTATGTGTACCTAAAATGGACATTCAGCTACTGGGATCGCAAGGGTTTCCCGTCGACGGGCGTGAGTATCCCCTTCGGTGCCTTAGACTCCGTGAAACGGGGAAAGCGATCCTTCGGCATGGCCATCTACGATATGTACAACTCGACCAAGGAGCCGGTAATTGGGATGTATCTCACCCTGAGACCCGCTCTCCTGGTTCGCGAAGCCCAGCTGGCCCACGATATACTCGTCAAGGACTTTGCCAGCTTCCATGATCGCGGCGTTTATGTGGACGAGGAGAACGACCCCATGTCCGCGGGCCTGTTCCAAATGGAGGGAGCCAACTGGAAGGCGCTGCGTACGAAGCTGACGCCATCCTTCACCTCCGGCAAGCTGAAGGCCATGTTTGAGACCTCCAATGCAGTCGCCGATAAGATGGTAGCCCACTTTAGGAAGCAACTGCCACAGTCCGGCGGCAGTCAGGAGGTGGAACTGAAGAGCCTCATGGCAACGTAAGTGGTGGACGGGGGAATACCTGATTAGATTGAAGCGATCAGATGGAAGAAACGCCACAGAAACCTGTTATTTTCGCATTTGTTTGTTTGTCCGCGATAGCAAGAAGCTAGCAAAACGAGGGAGATAAGTACATATTATATTATTTAAAATGGTTCTATATGGGAAATCATTCATTTTTGCTTTAAAATCCCATAAATAAGAAGGCTTTCATAACAAAACTATTATTATTCCTCTCGTAACTCAATTATTTATGCCCAGTAATTATCGTAATCCCCTGTGGGGAATTCCTTTTTATATCTTATCACAGTCCCCGGCGACCTTATCTAAAAGATAATACTAATAGCTGCACTTAATATTACCCCCTTAGTTATGCCATCGATATCATAGCATCGACTATTTTTGGCCTGGAAGTGGACAGTTTTGCAGATCCCAATAACGAGTTTATCACGATCAGCAAAAAAGTAAATCGCAACAACTTTGAGGATATTGTTCGCGGCACAACAAGTTTCCTATATCCCAGGTAAGATTAATACCAAAACATGATTTAAATATCAACAAAAGCATCAATAATCAATAGCAACTACTTGTTTCCAGTTTGGAAAAGTTCTTTGTTCGAATTGGCTGGAAACAGGAGGCCAATGAAAGGATGCGGGAACTGTCCAACCGAACCGTGGATCTCAGGGAGAAGAACAACATTGTTCGCAAAGATCTACTGCAACTTCTTTTGCAACTGCGCAATCAGGGACAGATCAGCACCGACGATAGCGTTTGGTCGGCAGAGAACTCTAGGCAAGGCGTTAAGTCCATGTCCAAGGATCTTATTGCTGGACAGCTGTTCCTGTTCTTTGTAGCTGGTTATGAGACCACAGCCTCCACAACAGCCTTCACTCTTTACGAGCTCACCCAACATCCGGAGGCCATGGCCAAGGCGCAGGAGGATGTGCGTCAGGCCATCGAGAAACACGGCGAATTGAACTACGATGCCATTTCGGATATGAAGTACTTGGAGGCGTGCGTTTTGGGTAAGCAATGCTGCAGACATCACCCGGTAAATGGTCATAAAATATAATATAATTTCTCTTTTATAGAAACTGCCCGCAAGTATCCCGCTCTGCCTCTGCTGAACCGAATCTGCACACAGGATTACCCAGTGCCCGATAGCGATAAGGTGATCAAGAAGGGCACGCAAATTGTGATCTCCCTGATAGGAATGCACCGGGATGCCGAGTACTTCCCCGATCCGCTCAGTTATAAGCCAGAGCGTTTTCTAGATGAGAACAAGGACTTCAATCAGGCTGCCTTTATGCCCTTTGGCGAGGGACCCCGTCACTGCATTGGTAAGAAATCATTTCAGTAATTATTCCTGTACTTTAATAACCAAATTTCCTCAATTTCCAGGGGCCCGCATGGGAAAAGTCAATGTGAAGATAGCGATAGCCAAGGTTCTGTCCAATTTCAACCTGGAGATCCGCAAGGAAAAGCGCGAAATTGAGTTCGGAGTGTACGGAGTACCTCTCATGCCCAAGGACGGAGTTCCTGTGCTTGCCTCCCTTAAGAAGTAGAAACCTAAAATCTCCGTAAAACCCCATTTATCTAGTAAATAAAAAACATTTGAAATAGAAAATCTAACGAAAATGTCAATTGGATGCACTTTTCACACACACACACATGCATGCACTCACAAACACACACACAAACCGCTCGTACGCACCTTTGTAAATGTAAATAGGTTTTTCTTGTTGTTGCTCCGCTTTACATAAGTCGCGCTATTTACTTGGGGATTAGAATGCACTTTCGGGTAACTCCATATGGCGGGGAAATGCACTTTTCCCCAGCTATGACAACACAATATGGCCGAAAAAATACTCTTTCACTTTTTCCAGGCCAAGTTGTGTGAACTGCGCCACACACACACACTCGCGTACGCACGCACTCGACACGCACACTGTCGCGTTCGCGGCGATGACGATTGACGATGGGGCCGCAATGCGTTAATTAGAGCGCCTTTCGCGGTTAATTACACTGCACTCGTTCGGCGCTGGCCCTCCGCTAATTCTTAGCAATTTACCAAATAAATACGACGAAATCTGGCGAATCAGCGAATCACTCGCTTCCCATGCTGCGGCACACACACTCACACTCACTCGCGCTCGCCCGCCATGGACACATACATATGTTCGTGGGTGCTCGCGACGGTCCGGCAACGCCGTGCCACTGCAACCCTGTCTGGCCATTTGGCTATTTCCCGCCAAACCTAATAATATATAAATTATTTAATTTGGTTAATTTTTAGCGTCAATTAAATTCTATTAAAATTAAATATTTATCAATCAATTAAAAAAAAAAAAACGATTTAATTCATTTGTTTATGTTTAGCACTTGTCAATTTTGATACGCTTACTAAGTTGAGTTTTATAAACAAAAAGACATTTTCTAAAAAATGCTTACCCAAATCAATTTATGATAAAACAGACATTCGAAAAATTACATTATAATTTATTTTAAGATTAGTAATTAGTGCATTGTCCACTAATATTATAACCAAATTATATTATTTTCAGGTTTTAATTTGGTTTTAACCTTTTATTTCGAGCTAAATAAAAATAAACTGTTTTTATATTTATACTCTTGTGCAAATACACAGTTTTTAATTGTTTATGGCAAAAGCATAACTTTGTACTATTATAATTTTGAAATTTATTTATTTATTTACAAGCTGAAAATCCGCTAAGCTGGCTAGATTTTCTCTCCGACAGGTGGCAGCCTAGTTCCTTCATGTTTTCTCTCGAAACCAGGTGGCAACTCCGTGCTGTATTTTTCGGCTGATGAAAAATTTGACCAAATAAAATCAATTAAATTCAGCGTAAAATCAAATTACCAAACAAATGTGCAGGTGCATAGCATAGAAACACGGAACTTTCACCGGACGCGAGTACGGAAACCAGGAGAGAAGCAGGCTAACGCTTATGTGTTAGTGCGTAGTCCGTAAATCGTAAAGCACACACACCTAGGGGCACACAGAGCGAGACGGAAATAGCAGAGCCCCACTATTTACTTTGATCACCACGTACTAACTAGTGGATAAGCCAGGTGGATCCATGGACGGCAACAAGGACGAGGCCCAGCGCTGCATTGACTTTGCGGTGCAGGCGCTGGCCGAGGGCAAGATCGAGAAGGCCGAAAAGTTCCTGATCAAGGCGGAGAAGCTGTATCCTACGGAGAATGCGAAAAGTAAGGATAACGGAAGGGAATCCTTTTTGGGAGAGTAAATAACGTTATGAGCAGGAAAAGTATTAGCTAAGAGCGGTATATGGGTGAGGTTTTTATCGAATTGTGCCGACCATAATAATTGGTGATAAAGCAGTTGTGGGATTGGTATCTTTCCTATTAATTTTTAATAATATTACAAACTCTGTAGATAAGCATCAGTCCAACACAGACATTGAATAATAAGTGTTCAGTTTGTTTAAATTAAGCGAATACCTTAAAAAACTAACACGGAAAACTATTTATTCCTAGGTACTCCGATTAAGGAATTGGTACTGATCTATAATAACAATAACAGCAATAATCTGTCAAGTTTAATCTTATCTTTAGTTTGGAAACGATAGTTGGTAATCGATTCTTTGTTATCAAATAGAATGGTTCCATTTTATTAGACCAGCTATATCTTTAAGACCACACCAGGTGGCAAAATAAGATTAAATATTTACAGGATAGCACAGTCTCCTTTGGCGCGTTTCGTTCCAAGATTTCCGATAGGGTTTCCTTCAAAAGTTCCCTAGATTCTAATACTTTGCTTGCCTTTAAGAAACTTGTAAACTTTTCCGATTAGATATTAATTTGTATCTTTAAGATACCTTTGACCTTTGACTCACGACCTACATTTGATCTTTGCAGAGCTACTCGCCCAAGTGAAGAGCAACCCCACCAGCAATGGCAGCAACGGTAAATCTCGACCAGCAGCTAATGGTGGCACCGATGAGAAGGACACCGGTCCCAGGAAGCGTGTGAATTCGGATTCACGATCCAGTGCTCCAGATTACACCAACGATCAACTGGAGGCGGTGCGAAAGATTAAAAAGTAGGTTACTCTATCATGTCCTTCTCCCTCCCGGTTTATATTATTTATAATCCTGCAGATGCAAGGACTACTATGAGGTATTGGGTGTCAGCAAGACCGCCACGGATTCGGAGATCAAGAAGGCATACAAGAAGCTGGCACTGCAATTGCATCCGGACAAGAACAAGGCCCCGGGATCGGTGGAGGCCTTTAAGGCTCTGGGCAATGCAGCTGGCGTGCTCACCGATGCCGAGAAGCGAAAGAATTACGATCTTTATGGCATCAACGAGTCGCACAGCGGTCATGGCAATGGAGGAAACCACCACGGGCATGGACAGTACTACAACAACGAGTACGGTTACTCGCGCGGCTTCCAGGCCGATATCAGCGCCGAGGAGCTGTTCAACATGTTCTTTAATGGCGGTTTTCCACAACAGAACGTGTATATGAGGCAGCAGCGTCGTCGCCATCAGGCACGCGAGGATCGGGAGGTGAGAGTGACTAATTCTTTATCTTTAAGCTTATTTACACATTTCTTTGTTTATTTCAGGGCAACAATTCATCAGCTTTGATCAACTTGCTGCCCATCTTGTTGCTTATTGGCTTATCTATGATGTCATCCTTCTTCATCTCCGATCCCATGTACAGCCTGACGCCCTCACAGTAAATATGGCTAAAGGAATCCCCTAAAAATATGAACTAATCAAGTTTGTTCTATTTTCCCTCAGTAAATATTCGGTCAAGCGTGAGACTAATGGCCTAAAGATTCCCTATTACGTCAAGGACAACTTCTATTCGGAGTATCAAGGCTCGGTGGCACGTCTAGAGGAATCCGTAGAGGAGGACTTTGTGAATCATTTGAAGCATTCTTGCAGTCGAGAGCGAAATTATCGTGAGTTTAATCTAGCTTCCCAAGGGTTCAAACCTTTATTAAATATTTTTGCTTGGTTTTACAGGCGACTCAATGCTGGCTAAAGCAAGGACCTTTGGCGATCGGGACTTGTATCGAAAAGCGCAGAATATCAACACGCCGTCGTGCGAGAATTTGCAAAAGTATTTAATCACATAAATTAGTTAGATGTTTGCTGCTACACGAAAAACCTACATATTTTCCCATATTTTAAAGCCTTAACTGGGTTGTCGTTTGCTTAGTTGTTATAAAACAATTTCATTATCTTTGTTTTTTGTTTTTATATAATTTATAAAGTCTGTTTAAACTACCTTTCCTCCCTCTCTCCCCATGAATGAACAGCATTATGCTGATGCTATGACCCTTCAGGTTCTTGCTAATAACAAAGGGCACGATCTATCCGATCAACTGGCATATATAGAATTATTTTAGAGCAATCGGCGAAGCAACTGCAAACTGCCAAAAAAGTCATATATTTACGAGTATAAGTTGGGAGGCTGCTGAGGCGAAGAAGTACTATTGTTTTTGTCACTTATAAACATGAATTGTAACAAGGATGTACGCATATTTGATCACATACTTATTGATAGTCAAAAATTGTCAACGAACGGATGATGGATGATAGATGATGATGGGCACTGGCGATACTCTTGAATAAAAATTGCAAGTTATCTCTTTACACAAAAAAAAAACAAGTCTTTAAGGTGTTTTCTTTTCTTGTTTTCTTCGCTAGCGTTTATAAATGTACAAATAAAGTCAGAGTTATGCGGGGCACCTCAGTTGCTTATGATGGCCTCCAGGGCGGCCACCACGTCGCCGCTTTGTTCACGAAGCACCTTTTCGGCGTGCGACTTGCTAACCAGCAGCTCGTTCATCTGAAAATTGAGAGGAGTAAGATTATATATATAAACAAAGTTTAAATAAACTCTAAGGAGAACCCCTTAAATGTTAAGAGACTCCAAAGATGTACGTACAATCAGTTCAATATCCTCTTTCTTTACTTGCACCTTCTGGAGTTCCTTTTCCTTGGCCACTCGCAGTTCGTTTTCCTTGTTTCGCTGATTGCCAAACTGTTCCACAGCCTGTAAATATTAGCAATAACTTTAGTTACTAATCTTTTCCTTAAATATTTCATTGTTTAAGCAAACTTACGCTGGAAATGTTGGCCGCTGAGATTTCCTTTTCCTCGGCATAATCCGTTACACGCTCCAAATCTGTGGATATTTTTATTTTTTAAGTATTATTTCTTAAAATATTTTTTAATTATACAGGAAATGATAAACTATTTTTTGGTGGCGGTTTTGCGGGGGTGGTTGAATGAACCATTTACCTGCGGCTCCATCGTCGTGTCGCTTGGCATCGGACTTCTTTTGTTTGGAGTCCTGCTCGTCGTCCTCCACCTCAGTACCGTTGATTTCCTCAGCTTCCGTCATTTTGGGTCTGATATTTAAGTTAATTTATTACAATTTTGGTTGACTTGTATTTTTTTGTTCTAGCACCTCGTGCGATTAGTGAGGGGAAAATAGCGATAGGCATGCCGATAGATCGATTGTTTTAAGTTTGTAATAAGTTTTTTTAATTGTGATGAAACTAGAATAAAATATAAATATTTTTAAATTTATATTTATAATCAAAGTTAATGTGCCGTCAAATAATGAAATTTTTAAGGACAAAATATATATAATCGATATTTCCACCGTCTCTAATCTCACGTTACGACTTTACGTTTTTGATTAGTTACGTTGTTTTGAATACGTTTTTGTTTAGCCAAGTTTAGCACCTTGTTATCAATGTCCTTAACCTTTTGTAAGATTGTTTTTAACGAAATCTTGAGAATTATTTCCATCTTTAAGGATAATAACCATAATTTATGGTTTTTTGACAGTTTATTTTTAGTTTATTT
>JAEIII010013114.1:0-10217 GCA_018905755.1 Drosophila ohnishii | reverse complement strand
TTTAGAGAAGTTTTACGTTTTTGGCCGCGGTTGACATTTCTGTGGAAATGCCCATATTTTATCGTTTTTTTACTTTTTAAACATTTAAAATATTAAAAAATGGATTTAAAAAAAAACACTTACATTAAATATTTAATTTAAAAACTTCAAAATGATTATTTATAGGACTTTTCCTACTCTTTTAATTATTAAATTAAATTATTTTTTTTTTCGCTATATAATTTATATATAGTACATTTCCTCTCTCCTAAAAAAAATGCCCTTAAAATTATTCTAAAAAAATAGGATAATTTAAAATATAAAAACCATTACGAGTACATTTTTCAATATTGCTTCTTTATTTAAATTTCAAGGCGTTTTTCAAGTTTTAACAAATTTGTCGGAGGCACGCCTACTCCATCGATGAACCTCTCTCTAACCGCAGCAGCCAGCCTCACCCTTGGGTGGGGAATCCGGCTCATTGGCAGCATATCGAACGCTGCGCACCACATGGTGATGGGGGTGGTTTGGTGTGTTGTCACCTGCGGCCCTGGCCTCCTGTTGAGCTTGAGCCGTAAAAGCGCAGAGAACCAGGATGAGAGCGAACAGGGCTAGGAACTTCATGGTTAAAGCTGGCTTGTTGTACAGATTGCTGGAAACTGATGCCTTCTAGGTAGTCCGAGGCTCTTTTTATAGGGAAATCGGTTCACAAAACTAGATTTAACAAAAACATCTGTGTGGTTGCACAATCGGGATCATTAGAAATAAGTAATTCATTATTGAAATGTGTAGCTTGTTGTATTTGGCAGCGATGGGTAACGCCATAACGAAACACTATAAAGCTTAACAATAGGTTTTTCACTTTTTTTTTGTACAAATGGAGCTTCTATAATTAAACAAGGTTGGAAAATAGGAAAACAAAATGGGAGGGGCTTTTTTTTCGATAAAATTCCGTTTTTAAAAACTAGGGTGTCCAAGGGTCAACATAAGGGCAAGGTGCGGAAAGAAATTAGAAGACTAATTAAGCATTAACTAAATTGATTGTCCTGGAAGTGCCTGGGCGGCTCATGTGCTGTTATTGTTACTCGGTCGCGGCTTTAATATCAGCTTCCCCGTGTCATCACAGCTCATATTAAAGTCGCCTAGCACCGTTCGCGTTCTCGATGTGATTATCTGAGGGGCTATCACCAGCTTCTGGATGCCCAGGGTGAAGAGGACAACTGAAAGGGAGAGGAGATATTATTATTACATCTTTTGGGAAACACTTCTATATATTTCACTACAAAATAGATTGTTAAATAATTTTATATATAGTTTGTAATCTAATTTCTATGAATTTAATTATTAATTCTGTAATTTTCCTAAAAATCTAGTATACTTTTTATATGATAGAGCAATAATAAAACAATAAACTTATGCAAAACTGATTAAACGAAGTAATCGTTGCTTTTCTAATCAGAACTTGGCAAGTAAACCATTTCCTAGATAAGCTTTATTAAAGAAATAAAGAACTACCTTAAAGAACAGTCATTATTAGGCCTGCAAAAAAGTTAAATTTAAATAAAATAATAAACAAATGATAAAACAACTGAATGGTTTCTTTGTTTTTTAAAGACGGTTAATTTAAGCCCATTTAAATTGAAATAAAGTAGGATTTAGTAACTATTTAACCTTTGTTTAATAGAGTTTTTGCAATATTGTGAACCCGTTTCTCAGAGGTAACTCTTACTACCTGGTCAGGCACTTGTTAGTTTATATTTTCGATAAATTGTACCTCTATAATTCGGATACTGACAACCCCAATCGATTTAGATTTTTCAAATATCAAGCAAAAGCTCAAACCAGAACAAGGTTAACCTCTAGTGAATAACATTAAAAAAACATTTGTCGTAATCTTACTCAGCGCAAGTGTGGCGATTGTGAAGATGGGATGAATAAACAGGGACTCGGTCAGCGGGACAGTGGTGGTGCGCGGATCCCTTAGCCAGTACCACGCACTTATGGCCGTGCACATGGACATGGCGGAGAGGACAACTGCAAGAAATTCTACGGTTATTGAGGCCCCGGAGAGTGCTCCCGCCTGCCATTGCGGGTGAAGGTACACTTACTGCGCCAGCGGAAGGTTGATGGCCGGTACGAGGAAACAACTTCGGTGAGGCGCCGCTCGAAGGCCTTGAGATCTGCAAAATGAGATCAAGGATAAACAAAAACAATCGTAGTTATTAGTTGGTAAACATAGTCAGTCCCGGTGACTGTCGGCTCGGTGCTAAGCGGGTTTTTCGATTTAAGCCGGTTGACACTTGCCTTCGCAAGCGGATGGTTCCATTGCAGCAATTTCCTCGATGCTCGTGGCCGCCTTGATGCTTTTAAATTTGTCCAGCTTATAGATTTTTGCGAAATTTCCGAGATTTGGATTGGATTTTCATAGTTTTACTTTTTTCTATGTTTTTAATGATATTCCCCGTTAGCCAGCACTGCAGCAGGTGACGTTGACCAACACTAGAGGGCCAAGGCGGAGTTAACGGGGGTTAGAAAATTACAATAACTACGTGATTATAAATAAAACATTATTAATTACTAAGATATAATTTAGTTTAACAATAAAACAATTAGGAAGTCTATTTTTTTAAATGCATACTTTTTAATTTTTAAACTTTATTCTGCATAAAACAAACCTAATCCCTTTTGGCCTCAAGAAACTATGCTCTGCCTTCGCCCATGCCCTAAGGTATTATTCTGCCAGCCAAACGGTCACACTAACACAGCTGGTTGCAAAAAAAGGCGGAAAAGTCGTGTAAAATAATAAAAACTGTTTATTTTGCAAACAAACACCACAGTTACAGTGCCTAAAAAGTGCAATGAACACAACGAAAGTACCGCCGGAGTGGAAGCGGCGTGTCAAGTCGGAGTACATCAAGATCAGGCAGCAGAAGCGCTACAAGCGGGCAGACGAGATCAAGGAGGCGTGGATAAAGAACTGGTAGGTGGCGGGAAAGGGAAGTTGGCTGTCTGGAAGCTCAGAAAGTGTATAAAACTTAATGGATCTAATAAATAACCCACTTTCCTTCATTCCCACAGGGATGAGCACAACCACAATGTGCAGGACCTCTACTGCGAGTCGAAGGTTTGGCAGGCGAAGCCCTACGATCCGCCGCATGTGGATTGCGTTAAGCGGGCCGAGGTGACCAGCTTTAATGGCATACCCAGTGGTCCCCAGCGTATACCTATCTGCGTGATCAACGCCGTAACGCCCATTCCGACCATGTACACGTGGGCACCCACCCAGCAGAACTTTATGGTCGAGGATGAGACCGTCCTGCATAATATTCCCTACATGGGCGATGAGGTCCTTGATAAGGATGGCAAATTCATCGAGGAGCTCATTAAGAACTACGATGGCAAGGTGCACGGCGACAAGGATCCCTCGTTTATGGACGATGCAATTTTTGTGGAGCTGGTACAGGCTTTGATGCGTTCCTACAGCAAGGAGCTGGAGGAAGCCACCAGTCCGGGCAGCTCTGTCAAGTCGGAGACTCTGGTTAAGCTCAAGAAGGGAGATGATGATGAAGAGGAAGTGGATACTGAAGCGGAGGACCAGAAAGATGAACCCAAGGAGAAAAAGGAGCAGCCAGGAGATGAACCCAAAGAAAAGGAAGCGCTGCCAGGCGAGGCAGTAGCAGGCTTAGATGTGAAGCCATCAGTGGAGGATGTCAAGGACAAGCTGCCCTTTCCGGCTCCCATTATATTCCAGGCCATCAGTGCCAACTTTCCCGACAAGGGCACAGCACAGGAGCTGAAGGAGAAGTGAGTTGGAAGGCAATGTCTGGGGATACCAATAATCTTTATCCCCTTCCCAGGTACATTGAGCTCACAGAACACCAGGATCCGGAGCGTCCCCAGGAGTGCACACCCAATATAGATGGCACCAAGGCGGAGAGTGTCTCCCGGGAGAGGACCATGCACTCCTTTCACACTTTGTTCTGCCGGCGCTGCTTCAAATACGATTGCTTTCTGCACCGTAAGTAGAATTTTCCCTCGAGATGGGCTTACCTAATGACTTTACGTTTTGTTTTTGCTTTTCTTTTCTTTGTTTTTGGAAAACCCACATATATATTCTTGCAAAAAAAAAATCTATACATTTTTAAACCCGAATCCGAAATTCAAAAATTGTTGTATTGAATTAATTGCAATATAGGTCACCATGTGCAGGGTGAGTCGTTGTTGTAGTTGTTGTTTCTCGATAACCACACGCACACACTCTCATGCCGTTAGCCATATGTCCACCTGCTCCGCCTCTGCATCCTCATCTTAAAATATAATCTACATAAATGTATACTCGGAGCTTGCAATTTAAAAGCTCTCTGATATATACCCATCATATTTCTGTGGATAAATAATTGGCCTTGTTTGTTGTCATGTGTCTTAAAGTGAACTCTTTCGGTGTTGCTCACCTCACCCACTCATTCCTTGTGGCTTTGCCTGGACATCATTTTCAGTAACTCTCTCTGTATTTCTGGTAACCGATGATAACCTCCTCATGCTAACCCACCAAAAATGCGTTTCATGGACATCCAAGTCGAGGTTTTTTAAATTCTTTTAAAGATGTATAATCCTGTTGTCTCTCCACAGGTTTGCAAGGCCATGCGGGTCCCAATCTGCAGAAGCGTCGCTATCCAGAGCTCAAGACCTTTGCCGATCCCTGCGGCAACTCCTGCTACATGCTGATTGTAAGTGGAATACCATATCTTAAGGATAACTTAGCTTATCAGGTTTGGTTTTCTTAACAGGATGGCATGAAGGAAAAGCTGGCTGCTGACAGCAAGACCCCGCCCATAGACTCCTGCAATGAGGCCAGCTCCGAGGACAGCAATGACAGCAACAGTCAGTTTAGCAACAAGGACTTTAACCAGGAGAACAGCAAGGATAATGGCCTGACGGTCAACAGTGCAGCTGTGGCTGAAATCAACTCCATAATGGGTGAGTTTTACTACCTCTCCGAGACCTTCTTCTTAATTCCAAGCTAATCTCCTCCAGCTGGCATGATGAACATCACCAGCACGCAGTGCGTGTGGACGGGCGCCGATCAGGCCTTGTTTCGTGTCCTGCACAAGGTTTACCTGAAGAACTACTGCGCCATAGCGCACAACATGCTTACCAAGACCTGTCGTCAGGTTTATGAGTTTGCCCAGAAGGAGGATGCCGAGTTTAGCTTCGAGGATCTCCGTCAGGACTTTACTCCTCCGCGCAAGAAGAAGAAGAAGCAACGTTTGTGGTCCCTGCATTGCCGAAAAATTCAGCTGAAGAAGGACTCTTCCTCGAATCACGTTTACAATTACACGCCATGCGACCATGCAGGTCCCTGTGACATGAACTGCTCCTGCATTCAGACGCAGAATTTCTGCGAAAAGTTTTGCAATTGCAGCAGCGATTGCCAGAATCGCTTTCCAGGATGTCGCTGCAAGGCGCAGTGCAACACGAAGCAGTGTCCTTGCTACCTGGCAGTGCGCGAATGCGATCCGGATTTGTGCCAGGCCTGCGGAGCGGATCAGTTCAAGCTGACCAAGATCACGTGCAAGAATGTGTGCGTGCAGCGGGGACTGCGTAAGGATCTCATATATATTCTAAATTATAAATATTTCATTATATTTCTTTTAATTTCTCATTTAGACAAACACCTCTTGATGGCCCCCTCGGACATTGCCGGCTGGG
Organism: Drosophila ohnishii; assembly: GCA_018905755.1. Lineage (NCBI taxonomy): Eukaryota > Metazoa > Arthropoda > Insecta > Diptera > Drosophilidae > Drosophila > Drosophila ohnishii. Next base: position 4,529 of record JAEIII010013114.1, on the reverse strand, counting down.
GCATCTTCCTCAAGGAGGGCGCCCAGAAAAATGAGTTTATTTCCGAGTATTGTGGCGAAATCATCTCCCAGGACGAGGCCGATCGGCGGGGCAAGGTCTACGACAAGTACATGTGCTCGTTTCTGTTCAATTTGAACAACGATTTCGTGGTGGATGCCACGCGCAAGGGCAACAAGATTCGTTTTGCCAATCATTCCATTAATCCCAACTGCTATGCTAAGGTGATGATGGTCACTGGCGACCATCGCATTGGTATCTTTGCCAAGCGGGCCATCCAGCCCGGCGAAGAGCTCTTCTTTGACTACAGATACGGGCCCACGGAGCAGCTCAAGTTTGTGGGCATTGAAAGGGAAATGGAAATAGTTTGAAAACAGAATCTTGTATAACTATTTTAAAAACAGAGAGAATAAATATATTTTATTTGATTTACTTTAAACGGACTTGGCCACATTAGCTATGATGGGTTTGGGCCGCGACTTGAAGATCAGCTTCTTGGTGCAAACAGCACGGACGGTGTACTCGGTTCTCTGGCGACTTTTGTGCTCCTGGGCTATGGTGTGATCCAGCACGGTTCTCTCGGCGCCAGTGGTGGCATTCAGCAGGCTCATGTCCTGTGAGGGAGCCAGGCTGGTGTCCAGGAGCCGCTCGCCTTCGTTGGTCTTGGATTTCTCAAGCACGGCAAAGGGTTTCTCCAGCTTTTGTTCACGACCCTGCAGGATGTGGTGGCCAATGATAAGGATCTGAGAGAGGAGGAGTGTTGATTTATTTGTTTATTATTGATTTTTTAAGTATTATTACAGGCTGTCCATATTTGTTGTAGTAAAGGTCGCCTATAAACTGATCATGCATATCCTGGTTGGCCCTCACTTCCAGGTCTCCCTGCAGCTCTATGATGGCCCAATCGCCTTTGCCAGCGCTTTGTCTGGAAAATAACGTAATTTTTAAATGTAAATAAATATTATATGAAGAGGAACATTTTATAATTATATATATTATAAAAAATGTAGACAAAAAAGCTATAACATTTTCTTTAGAATTTTATTCAAGCTTCACAGCAAATTACAAAAAAATAAACACCAAGTCCTAGCCCCTGAACTTCTTAAACAAAGGATGCACGCTTCCAATATTCTTCCTGCGATGCTCGTAGTAAATGGCATCATCGCCGCCCGACATGGAGCTCAACCCGCCAGCACGCTTAGTGGTGCCGCCACCAGAGGGCCGATAGCCCGGCTCGCCCGGCAGCTTCTCATCCTCGCAATCCAAATCAGAGGCGGAGAGTACAAGCTGAAGCAGCTGGCCCTGCTCTTCCTGGGTGCCATACATCAGATTCGTGTCGGTGTCCATGCCCTTGAGATGGGTGATGACCTTGTAGCTATAGCCCTGGTTGACCAAGAAACGTTGACGCTTGCGGGAATAGCTCATCTCCATGGTGTCCTGCGAGACGAGGGTGTAGAAGAAGGCATTGTACTCCTCGGCAATGGCGCCCTTCTTGGCACGCAGAATACGGCCAAGACGCTGGGCCTCCTGACGTCGAGAGCCGCCATGAGAGGAGATTTGGATGAGGACATTGGCCTCAGGGAGATCGAAACTGGTGTCGGCCACCTTGGACACAAAGATGGTGTTGACCTGGAAGGGAAAACAAATTAAGAAACCTTTTTAAATGCAATATTTAGGGTTCTCTCCTCACCTTTGAGTTAAACTTGAAATTCTGCAGGATCTGGATACGTTCGTTTTGCGAGGTGGGTCCATAGATAAAGGGTTTGTTCATCTTGATGGCATAGTGCTTCAAGGCAAACACATTATCCGAGAAGACAATGGTCTTGTCGCCGCGCTGCTCGTGGTATTTAATCAAAAACTGACAGCTTCGGAACTTTGAGGGATTCATCACATACAGCAGCATCTTCTTAGAGGTCTTGGTAGTCAGATACTCGCGATAAAACTCCGGCGACATGGGACACCACACCTCGGCACACTGCACCCTGGCAATATAGCCCTTCTTTTGCAACTCCAACCAGTTGGCCTCATACAGCTTGGGACCAATCAAGAAATTCAAATCCGCGATTTTGTCATCCTCGCGCAGCAGCGTTGCCGTCAAGCCCAGCTTGCAATGGGACTGAACGATGGTCAGGACGCGACGAAACATTTTCGCTGGAATCGTGTGCACCTCATCCAGCACCATAATGCCCCATTCCTGTTCCTGAAGCCAACGCATGGTCTGCTCTGCTTCCCAAGAACGCTTCTGGGTGTGCGTGATCATGGAGTAGGTGGTCACCAGAATGCCACAGCCCATGGGCTTGTCCTTGGCCTCAGAGGTAAACCGACAGATCATGCTGTCGTCCGCTGTGGACCACATTTTGAACTGTTGCTTCCACTGCTCCACTGAAACGCCGCTGTTGCACAAAACCAAGGCACGCTTGCGCACTGTGCAGCAGGCGGTGACGCCCACCAGGGATTTGCCGGCACCGCAGGGCAGCACAATGACACCCGAACGGGCTCTGCCATTGCCAAACATTTTCCGGAGACTCTTCTCCTGATAAGGACGCAGAACGGCGGCGGGTTTAAGGTCAATATTGATGTCTGGATTGTTGGTATCGTTGCGGAAATCGTACTCCGCCAGCAGCGGATGTTCAATCTCGATGCAACGCTTCTGTATGACTTCGATTTTCTCCTGAGCCACCTCAAAGGATACCGTTTTCAAGTTCGCCTCGTCCTCATCCTCTTCCTCCTTGTCAATCTTTTCGTAAAAGTCGGTGATATCTTCGGGCACAGCAGCACCATCAGGGCCCACAGCGCCGGGAGCTCCTCCAGCTGCTGCTGTGGGATCATCGGCTGGCTTTTCAGCTCCCGCTCCTGGCGGCAGCTTGGTGCCAAACTGCGTGATGGCCTTGCCATCCATGGTGCCCTGAATGAAACCCTCGCCCTCGCTGCGTATGAGCCGGCATTTCTGGATCACAGGATCTTTGAGAAGTTTTTGAAGAACCTCCGGGTGAGGTGACTCTATAAAGTACTTGTTGTGCTTGAGGACCAGCTTAACCTTGCCATACGAAAGTGTGCAGAGTCTGATGAACTCGAGGATGCCCTCGGGAATGCTGGTCTTGCTCAGTCTCTTGAGATACTCCACAATGTCATGCGTTTGCAGGCCCACCGAGACGGCGGCATACAGGCTGTAGGCGGTGAGTTTATATTCATGGATATGCTCCGGCCGGCAAACAGGCTCCGAGATGGCAATGAGAAAGTCATGGGCATGCTTGTACACGGGTGAAAACGATTCTAGGAAGACGTGACCATTTGGAGCCACCCAAAGTGGACGATTGCCATGATCCTGGCGCAGTTGCATTTGTGAGCGGTAATCCTTGGCCCCGTACTCATCCGTGTTGATATGTTCGTCATTGGTCTCGGCATTCTTGGAGGCTGCACCTGGCACACCATCCGATTCGGTGGCATCCTGGCTGTCGTTGTCTTCCACCAGCTGAGTGAAAGCCTCATCCTCGGCACGCCGCTTCTTTGCTGCAATTTATCTCAGTAATTAGACCCAAATTCTTGGGTTTTCCATAGACCAGACACTCACCGAACTTGTCGGCGCCACTGCGGTCCTTTTTTGACTTTTTTGGCGGCCCCATTTTAAACGGAGGGCATAAATTTCAACAGAAAAGAAACCGACGGACACAAAATTGGCGAAATAGCGAACCAGTGTGACCAGGTGGCACTTTTTAAACTAAGCCCGAAAATGGTCGCGCAGAGACAAAACACAAAGCAATTTCCAGGTGGAAATTTAACACAAAAACTTAATAACTATAACTTAAAACAATGATAAAGCAGGTTATCAATAAGATATAGTCAACCGATTCCACTGCAAGGCACAAAATCAATACGGCGAGACCCGGACCTCTCAAGAGGCGAGAAGAGGGCATATCTTTGCCGCCTTTTTTGTTTATACTTATTCACACCTTATTTTCAATCTTAATTGTTTAATCAGACTTACGTTTTCACCACAATGGGCATTTTTTTTTTTTGCTTAAAACGATAAATAAGAAAAAATAATAAATTAACAAAACTAATAAAAACACCAGGCAATCAGTGTGACCGCGTTTTGCTGGCTGAAAATAACCAAAAGATGTTGGGGTATTGGTGGTACCTTGTTCCCACTCAGCGGTTTACAGTTTAAGAGCCACTGCAAATTCAAAATTAAATTGAAATTAAATTTAAAAAATTGTAAACTTAATAAATAAATTTATTGCTTAATCCCAAGTGCTTTGATCTAATGTTCAGCTTTTATAGTAATTCGTTTTTTTTTTATTTAAAAAATGCCCGACAAGAAGAAATCAAAGTCCAAAAAGAAGTCACCTTCGAAAAAGGATAAAAAATCGAAAAGTAAACAAGCACAGCAGCTGGAAAAGCTGGCACAAATATGCCGGGCCATCGCCGTGTTCGACCTGCTCCACGCTCTATACTTTACCGTGCAGACCATCATCGATCTGGTCCAGCAGGTAAAAACCTTAAATAATTAAATTAAATTAAATAAAACTATA
>JAEIII010013109.1:0-11625 GCA_018905755.1 Drosophila ohnishii | reverse complement strand
TCAATTTTTTCTTTAAATAAATTAGAATCTAATATATTTTGTGAGTAATTTTGTAGTATTTTCTTAACCATATTTTCAGTACAACTTAAATTGTTTACTAAATGCTTTCTTTTCGTGTCTCGTCTTTATTTCGCCCCCACATTTATTCTTTCTACTTAATCCATCTCCATGCTGACCCACTCCACCACTCGGATATCCATCCATCTCGGAAACAACGATGCGGGAGACACATTTACAGCTCAAAGTGTTTCCTTGGGCAAGTGGCGTGACCAAACGCGGAGCAAGTGGGTCATCAGCGCCAAAATAGTGGGCCAGTTCGGTCCATCTCATTTGTCATTAGGATCGTTTGCCACTTGCCACAGTTTGCACATTTGATTGCAGCTCGCCCCGGCGATATATTTGGGCAATTTTTGCAACTCGCTTTCGCGTTTTTAATAGACCCGACACGTTCTGGCCAAAGTTGGGTGTATATAGTATAACTGGTTTTGTATGGCATTCGCACCTAAACCGAAATTGGATGGAAAATAAAGTCATTTATTTTGTGGCCGGCTGGAAAATTTAATTGAATCTAGAGACTTTCGCGGTGTGTTGTGGTGTGGGCACATTTCAACAGCTTTTGGCTTAATTATAAGCCTCGAAACCAGCGACACTTGAGATCTCCCAACAAAAATTTGATTGGATGGACAATACAGAAATTGAAAGAGTCAACACAAATTATGCTTTTCTGTTTTTGTTTGGGTTATTATTTTTACGCATTATTTACACACACACCTTTCGGGCCATGTTTACATTACCATGAGCCGGGGGCTCATGGACTTTACTTTTAAGCCCCAGCTCTCCGACCCGATCACGTTTTTGTTTTCCCGCCAGTCCAGGTGTGGGGGCACTCCGAGAGGCTGGACGGGAGGCTGACCTCGACGTTCTACAATTTCAATTTCAACGCCTTCTTGACACACCGGTCTCCGGTTACAATCGCAGAGAGAGAGGAGCGGGGGAAATATGGTGGGGATTTTACCGAATTGGAGGCAGATCAATTGACAGCGGCTCAATTTTGTCATGCCTCGTTCGAAATTCGTTCGAATACTCTCATTTGCGTGGGCAAAATGTTGTCGATAATTTCTTAAGAGGCTTTTTTCCTCTCGTTTCGCTGCAGGAACGCTGTATTATTAACTTGAAATTGAAACTTTCGTGGGGTGTATAAAGCAATGGGGGTCTTTGGCATTATTAACGCCATAAAAAGAGTTGTCAAAGTGGGAGACGGAAATGATTGAGGCTTTAAAAGACTTTTTAAAGTCCATTGGCAAATGGATGAAGCTAGAAATATGGTTACTATATTGGTAATAAATTTAAGAGAATGAGAAATATGGTCTTTAAGCTATTAATATCTCATGAAAATGAAAAATTTGATATTTAATTTGAATATACACTTGAAATAGTGTGTTTTATTATACATAATGTTTCTATAACATTAGTGAAATATTATGTAAGTCAGAAGATGTCTTTCTGCTGGCTTTTGCAATAGAATAACTTATTTAAATCACAAAATCTTGGCATTAATTATTCCCTAAATACAACCTACTCCCAAAAAGGCAGCTCATATCACTTATATTAAACGAAAACTGCAATTTACAATGCTGCCTTTCACATCCTTAACCCATTTACTTCACTTAACATAACAACACTGAATCCGATAGCCCAGGATTAAGGTGACTTTGGATGCTGCCTCACCTGTCTCTGCTTCACCTGACCTAGTTCGAAGCTACTGCAATATGAGCAGAAAAGCTCTAAGATTATCGCAAACTAACGTTGACACAGAGGCCAACAACAACGATATTATTTCACTTCCATTTCATGTTTCCTTTTGACAAAATTCAGCTTTCCTGCCTGCCAAAACCACCCACCCACCCACTGGCCATGAAGGTCACTGGGGGCCATCTTGGGCATATCAGTGCCTCAAAATCGTCAGCCATTAAAGGCGCAGTATCCATTATAATACACAATAGTGCCATTGCCCAAAGATCTCGAAAGAGAGAGAGAGAGGGGGCTTAGTTACATAATGGCGACCAACAAAAATGGTCACAAAAAAATGTGAAATATTTAAGGCAAAGTGTCACATAAAAATGACTTATCTGCTTGTATCGTAGGCGGGGTTTGGGAGGAAAACCGCTTCGCCACGCGCTGGAAAATTGTCAAGCAGGGCGTAGGAAAACTCTGGGGTGGGCCAGGGGCGCTTAGATGATTGTTCGGATGGAGCTTGGAGGAAAATATTGCCCTCGAGCAGCGGTTGCGACAGTCGAGAGCTTCTCATAGCAGTGTTGGTCGTCATTTTATCTTTATGCCAAATCCAGTTGGGATTAATTGGTGGAGGCGAATGGGAGGTCCCTTTAGTAAGAGAGAAAAGGAGACAGAAGGAACCCCTGAGAAAAAGATGGCACAAGATTCGTGAGTGTTTGTAATTTAATAATGTGAGGCAGGCCCAAGACCAGATTTGCCAGCCTTTGCCTGCCTGATACTGTTATCATTGCCAAGGCGGCTCTAACTTGTGGTTGAAATAGGGTAGAGTATATACAACAGGCTGTTTCACAAAGCTTAATATAAAAATGTAGTAATTAAAATAATACTTTAGCCACAAAATAGCTCATGTGAGGCAATGAAAAATCTCTGGGCTAGTTGATATTATCGATAGAAAGGCATTAGGGCGGCACTATCAAAGTTTTTTCAACTTAATTTATAAAAATTTGTTTTATATAAAATTTGTATTATTTTACAGAGAATTTTTATTAAAAAAAAAACGGAAGACACAATATTAAAATATTGCATTTCTACATTTCCAATATTTACTCTTCTGCTTTTATAGAATATTACTAAAAGAGCCATTTACACGTATCGATAGTATCGTTATATTATCAATAATACCCCCGAAAATATTTAAAATAATCGATGGAGCTACTATCGATATTTTTACAGATTTATAAGGAAACAATTGAGAGAGGAATAAATATATTATAAATAAAGTTAAATATAAAAATGTAGCTTTTTAGGGTATCCCCCAGTCGTTCCTTTGGAAACCCATTTTATTGTCATTTCGTTGGAGAAGTCAGCCATGCAACTGGGTCCATCATTCATTCATTCATTCATTCAAGTGGCTCGCTCAATTTGCGCTGCTCTTGCTTAAATCGCATTAAATTGGGCGCCTGCCTCAACGCTGTGTCAGCATACACTTTTCAAGAACTGCTCATATATATAAAATATATAGATATATATACAACACATATATACATAGTACATAAAGATACATATAAAATTGTACTTGCCTCTAAATTGAGTTTTAGTGCATGTTTACCCACGCAAATTGCTCGACTGACTTTGCCATAAATCTAACTAAGTGCGATTGCGGCGGAGCTCCGGCTATTGTGTAAAAAAATTACAGAAGAAGGGGATAAAAGATATAAGGGAGGAAAGAGCTTCAGCATCCCATTATTTTTATATTTTTTTCTTTTTTTATACAATATGCATAATAAATTATAAGTATTATGTACTTGACTATTTATTGCTGACAACCAGACTTCAGATAGTCAGAGCCAATTGATGGAGAAAATCACTGGGCGGGTTGGAGGAGGCAACACCAGTTTATAGAATATGTATGTAAAATGTGGAGCAACACTGCATCGCGGCACAGTTTTGCAACGAGCGGCTTCTTAATTACCATTTATTGGGGCGTTGAAAGCAAATCAATCTCCCCATGTCGATGGCGTCAGCTTTAACTAAATGGCATATGCAGTCGAGACTGTAATTAGTTTACAGTGCTCAGAGCAGGTCCAAGTCGAATTTTAAAGTCGCTTTAATAAACTAGGAGTTTTAGCTAGGTTTTTTTTTAGCTTTTTAATACTTGAAATAAATACAAATTTACAAAACTATTTTTCCAAATTTTGTGCAATTATTTTAAGGCAGTTTGGGCCAACATAATTCAAGGAAATCGTAATCGGAATTGTAATCTGGAACAACATAAATCAATAAATAAAATAAAATACCCAGATTTATATAAACATTTGATAAAATACTATTACTACTGATACCTAAATAAAGTCCTCAAAAGGAATATTAAATTATGCAACCATGGTCATTCCAATAAGCTCCTAAAATAAATACCCACATTGAGCTCTACTTCCTGAGACCTTTTCAATTAGTTGACTACCATTCTACCATTCACCGATCCTCTTTAATATTTAAATTCAATTTTATTTACCAAAATATATATATGTATGTCAAATGTCTGGCCTAGACATCGGCTTCATTATAGAGTAAAACCTTTCAAATGCTTTAAGCTGTCCCAACTTAACTAATTAAAGCGACTCGGATAAATTGTATTTTCTTTGCAAACTGCTGCCCCGCCCCCTCTTAGCCTTTGGCCGCCTTTTCACTTGAGATCTAAGCAAATGCAAACGCTTTGGCCTATAAAAGGCAATGGGTTAATTAAAAGAATTCGCCGACTTGTTCAACTCACTCACCCAGAACTCCCACTGTCTGTCTTTATCTGGCTTTGAGTTTCTGTCTCTTTCTAGTACTAAGTATGTTGTTTCATGAAGAATCAGTTGAAAGAGAAATGCAAATGGATTTCTATGTCAATTGAGAGTCTGATAACTAGAAGAAAAATTGCACGCAAAAAGAAAAGTGTTTAATTTTTGAGTTAAATCTAAAATAAATATAAATTAGTTTAAATTAAAGATTAAATATGTAGGTTATCAAATATTCAGCAAAATAAAAACACAAGACTTTTAAAAATATTTCTGATAACAGTTTGGTTATCATGAAATGTTCACAAATAAATATGTGATATTTATAAATTATTCTATTTCTTTAAATTGAATTTATTTAAAAAGAAAGTATATTTAGAGAGCTCTAATTATTTCTCTCTGCATTTTCTATCATCATCAGCTTGACGATGCCTTCAAAAGTCACTCCTCAATGCACTTGACTTATTTTTCCGTCCGCCCAGAGAGAGCGAGAGCGAGTATGTAAAATTGTTTACTACTATTTTGCATACAAATTGCTTTAGTCAAGAACTGAATAAAAAAATCCAGCAATATATAGAAAAGAGGGAGATACACATAAAATGTGTAAATGAGTCTAATATGTCATTGTCAGCGACAGACTTGCATTTTCCATCATAGTCAGCAGCAGAAGCTCCAAGGCCCACACTGCGTATGCTTAATCTGGGGGGATGAAATCAATATGCATGGCCTTTGTGTGCCAAATTCAATTTGAAGTAATTCGGGTGGTGAAAACTTAAGTTGGGCAATTGTGGGCTACACTTTCGCACCACCCGCTGGTCAGGTCAGCTCATAAATTACACCCAGGTCTACCCCTAAATGGAGATTGACTAAGATAATACCACCCCGGAAAATCAAATCAGGGTCCGGGGAGACAACCGAGCGACGTGACTAAAAAAGAACTCGCTTAGAATTTGCATGTAAGAGTAAAATAAAATTTAATTACGCTTGTCGCCTGTCAGTCCTCATTAAACGAAGAGCGAGAGAAAAGGAAGGACAAGGTAGAAAGGAAGGTGGATAGCCAGAGACAATGACGAAAAGAAGGTGGAACAGCGGAAGGGCAAATCGCCGGACGAATTACACGAATTCAATTAAGGACCTCCTTAAGTGAAAGAGGACTCTAGGTGTGAGGCTTTGGATTCAGTTCGAAAAGGAAAGTTAATTCAATGAATTGAAATGAGCCCTGGTATATGGGCAGAAATTACTGTTTCATTAAAGGAAGTCTTATAATAGAAATGGGCGTTAGTTAATGGGGAAAATAAAAGGAAACATTACAAAAAAGAACCCTTAAAAATATATATAATTACACCATATTAAAAAGGAGTATTTAAATGTTATAATTTAATTTACACAGAGTTGTAGATCAAATCGAAAAAAATTACAAAGAATTTTACAAACTAATCCCATAATATCTATTATATAAAAATATTTCTTACATTTAAATACATTTCGTAAGGCTTCTAAAAACCCTAGTTATTTCTGTAGTTAGTTGGTAGTACAAAATTCAAATTTAATAATTTAATAATATTTCAGCCAATTTAGTTTTCTATTTAATATTTCAAACAATTATATTTAATCAATTTGTGTCCAAAATTACCCAACAAATATATAATAAATTCACTTAAATAATATTAATGCCATAATATACTTTCATACACCAGAAAATATATCTTAAATGGCACAATTAAGTAAATTATCCGAATAAAATTCCCCCAAATGATAAGCAAATTGATAAATTATATGATAGCTGTGAAAAACTTTTTGCAAGTGCTGTGCACATAAAATAAAATTGCAAATTAGTTGCATATCAACTGGTCATTAGCATTTTGTTTTTGGCATTTTAATTGAAATTTCATATGCCTATGGTGATGCCGTTTTTAGGGAGCAAAAACTTTCTGTCAACGAAAACAAGAGATGGATGATGGGGGAAATCTCGGCTTGGCTCTCGGCTCCTCCCCACCGCTTTGCATATCAATCTAAAAATCAATTAGAACTTGCCCGGGCCGAGCACAGAGAGAGAGCCACAGTTGGGGTAACTTTTTTCATTAAAAATAAGCGCCTGGCCGGGATTGGTGGGCCAAAAAGTCGAACCTGGCAGCAGGAACTTTTGCAAAAATGTATAATTACTGGCGTTTACGTAGCCGCTCTCTTCTATCGACCCCCGCGTTCCCCACGGTGGGCCAACGCCACACCATGTTGAATATCTGTTTTTTAAAAGCAAAACCCGCTTACAGTTTACATTTCAAAAACACAGCACATATACGCATGCTTCCGCAATGCAGAGAAAAGAAAATATAGTAATGTTTTCAATTAAATTTTTTAAATATTTAAAATTTAATATTTCTTTGAAATAATTTAATATGGTATTTTTATATACTTCAAAATCTAGATAGGGATTTTTGTTTGGCTTTAAAAAATTAGTTTTTTTAGTTTATTGTTAAAAATATATAATTTTCACTCGAGACGCAAAATAAAAATTTATGTTTCACTTAAGGGCTGCTATACCTTTCAATTTATTATTTAGATATTGAAAATAGAAAGACTTATTGATTAAATATTATTTTACAAATATTACTCTTTCAAATAATATCTAATATTGCACATTAAAAATATATTATAAAATAGAAAAATATAGAATTTATCAAACTTTGCCTTATTTCCTACACTAACCCAGTAGCCTTTCTTGCTACAGTTTAATATATAAATTTTTTTGCCAGTGCTTCACCGTTGGTTGGTTTATAGAAAAAAATTTGCATAAAGTGCGCATAAATTATGCCGTGAAAAAGTTATAATACCATACTTACAGGGCGAGGACGATGACGAGGTCTGGGGGCCGAGCAGGAGGAGGAGGCGGCGTTTTGCGCCAGATACTCATTTCGGAATACGAGTATATCCCTCCTCGGCCCATCCTTTCGCCCAGCACTCTCAGGTGTGTCCGGGTGACACAAACTGAACAAGTTTCAAGCTCAGGAAAAAGGGAGCTTCCCCTCAGATTCTGCTTACATTTTAAGTAAAACAGAGAAACACAAGTGCAAACACAAACACACCATGCCAAGCTGGCAAGCGGGCAACAAATTTGTTTAACTGAAAATTTCATAAAATAATGCAAAAGTTTGTTGTTGCTATAATTCATTTGAAGGAGCCAACAGGACCCTGTCGCAGCTGTTGTCGCTCAGTTGGAGTTTAGTTATCTAGAGGAGGGAAAACATTTCGCCATTATCAATTCAGAGGAAAGCCCGGAAAATGGGAAGTTTCTCCAGGCAATCGAGAAAACTAATGAGAGACCCTGAGCGGAAATAGTTGGGTTAATTTGGAAGCCAAGTTGAGTTGAGGATTAGTTTTGTATAAAGATTAACGGAGACGGAAAATGTGCTCTCTATTACTTCCAATACGACAGCTGTTGGAAAAGATGAAGGTTCAAATATAACTTTTTGATAAGTAAATTGTTATGTGTTGATCGTAGTGATAAGGAAACGATAGTTTAGTTTTATAGTTATGGTTATTTATCAAAGTTTTGGTAGGCTTTGTGGGTTATTTATTTATAACAAGGTTGGTTTGGTTTTAATAGTAATTACAGTTTTCCCTGGGTTAATTCTTTGTTTGCTACAATTATTGGTTGCCTTCTATTATTTTCCTATACTTTCATAGACATTATTTGCTTCCAGCAACCCTTAAACCCACTTTAAATTCCTTAAATCCCTCTCCCTTCTTACATAGTTAATGGCCCTGACACTGGCTCTGGCTCTGCCTGCTCTCCATATCTATTCCGCATATATTCCGTATAAAAAAAAGGACTTGCGTTCCGCTTACCATATCCGTTTGGGATTCGCACCAGCTGCACTTTAACTAAACTCTAATGCAAAATTCATGGTCAGGCGGAAAAATAACCAGTGCTGGGCAGCAGAAAGGGAGGGCGGTAAAAAGTCTTCTGCATTTAGTATGCAACCAAAGCGGAGTTGAACGGAGTCCAGAAAATGACCATCCAGACAATGGTGTGGTGACCACAACAACGACTCCACCAAAACCATCGGGGATACAAAGAACTCCGCATGAAGTGAACCCAAATTGGAGTGACTTGTTGGGAGACTTGTAAAAATTTAATGAAGAAAGTGAGCAACGACTGCAAGACACTTTTATGTCTCTGATTGATCGTTTAATAATAAAACAACGTAGGAAAACAAATGATATTATAATTCTAGGGTTAAGGGAAGTAAAAAGAAAATAAAATAAATATTTTACAAAACAATTAAGGAGAGAGAAAAAACCCCACACCGGAATATTTACCTAAAGCTCTTTAAATGGTGGTCCTTCGAGCTGGTTACACAAATTTTGCTCCTTTCAATCGTTTCTAATTTCATTTATAAATATATAAAAATGTTTATAAATAAAATGGTTAATTTAATGCAAGGCGTCTAATTTTTAAAGCCAATTAGAATACAAAAATTATCAAAGCAACGCTTTTTAAAGATAGAAAGAGCTCTCTGTTTCTCTTACTTAATGATCCCATAACTCAAAACTTGAGAGAACCCCGCTTCTGTCTCTTTTTGCATCCTCTGGTACATAAATTCAAGGGAGCAGAGAAAAAAAACTAACCGCAAATTAGCTTATTTGGCATTTTTACAGTCATTTCATTTAATTTACACAAACAAATTTGCGCCTGGCCAGACAAACAGCCAAACAGCTAAACAACCAAACTGGCAAACAGACAATGGCGAGCCAACGAAGCGCGCCGTCAGCTCCATAAAAGTAATGAAGCTGTTTAGGCGTCTCTAAGTAGTCGTCGGAAGTTGGAAACGATGGCTCCTCCATGTCTTGTGTCAGCGGGAAAATGCCCTCGCCCTTAGTTTTCCTTTTTTTGCCCTGGTAGATGGGAGCTGGGAGCTAAAGAGCCGCAGCCGGTTACTCCCCCAAGCTTTTGCTGGCATTAGTTTCTGCCCTTTTCGTTCATTCAAAATTCATGAAGTTGGCATCGAGTTGGCGCCGTTTTTATATATACGCCCACACTCTTTCGGAAAGAGGTTCGTTCGTTCAGCAGCTGAAAGCCTTTTCCCCACATAACGCTATATTGCCTAACTAAATTGCCCCAGACTCGAACTCGAATGCAGCCAATTGTGTTTGGCTTGAACGTCTCATTACGATTTTTCTTACACCTTTACGGTTGATGATGTTTGATGGTATTTGGCGAATTTACCTCCTCCTACTTTGCTGCCCCCCTCCAGTTTGAGCCAATTAGCGAGCGTCTTGAAGTCGTTTTAGTTTGATGGAATTTTCCTTTTGTCTTTCTGTCCAAGTGCTTCGGTCCCTGAGTTTTGAAGAACGTCGAACTATTTTGCATTAACTTATTGCCAGTCGCCATGGCATCGTCACCTGTCCAAGGACCTGCTGAAGGCATCAAAACTACTTCTGTAATCGGAGAGGAGAAATTGGCTTTTTATGATCGGAAATGGAAATAAAGTTTTATTAATATTTGGAGGGAAGAATAATAAAACAATTACTTGTAAAAACTTGAATATATGAAGTTACTTTATCTATCAAAATATTTATATAAATCCTAATTTGTTTAAAAATATCAAATAAAGACTTTCACTTAAACAGATTTTTTGTAATTTTTACAGGAGTTTTGCAATGATCGATTTAAAAATTATAATATAGAAAATGATAAAGAAATATCTTTATCTATAAAAACCTGTATTTCTTAAAGGGTTTGTTTTTGTAGCTCTAAAAAAACATTTATGCAAAAATCCAGCCAAATCTGGGCATCTCTGTTAGGCCACAGACAAGTCCTCCCGGATAAATGTCTTTTACTTGCCGTATTTCACTGCAGCCAACTTCTTTTTAATGAAATCCACTTTCATATGTAATTTTGCCATCAGGAGAAGCTTTGGTGCTTTGCCTGCTATTCTGCCTGGCGATACCACTTCCTTGCCAGACGGGCTGAGGAGTAGTCCTTGTCGAGGATGATTTTCCTGCTGGATGCCGTGCCGCCCAAGACAAAAGCCGCTCGACGTAGTTGACGACGCTTTTCGCTTTGTGTCTGGCCATAATTTCCCCCAAGAGCTGCCTGAATAAAATGAAGGAAAAAGGGAAATAGGAAAAGGACGAGGACGAGGACGAGGACGAAGACGAGGACGGGCACCAGGAGCTAGAGGAAAGTTAAGCAAAACTTTGTTATTTGTTTTAAGTGGCAGGTTGTGAGACGCACGCTACTAGCTACTCGCTGGCTGCTCCGAGGGTTGGTCCCGTTCTCGTTTCATTCAACAGTTCATAAAGTTAATTTTACCACAGAAATTATGTTAAAACGATATATGGCGAGGCAGGGATTTTTGGCGAATGTCTCCGTTTTTGCCATCTTCTTCGACTTTTCCCTCAATTTTGTGGGAACTGCAGCAGAAGTTATTGGAAATGGCATTAGGGCGCAGAAGGTTAAGGAACTTTTCCGGCAACTTTTCCAACCCCTAAGACAGCGTTGCGTATGCGTAATTAGTAACCCTGCGCCCCCAGGTAGGTAGGAACTTTTTTGTTTGCGACGGTTATTTATGGATATTAAAGAGAATTTCTGCCTTATTGAACTGTCAACCTTAAGCCAAACAAATTGCCAGGAAAATCAGGGAAACTATTTCCGAAAACTTGTGCGTTTTTTTCCGGGCCATAGAAATCAAGGCAGCAGCCAACTTTTGATTATAACAAATGTCTTGCGGCTCCTGAGAGATGTGGAAATGATTGCTGGTGGGCAAAAAATAAAAAAAATACATATATATAGATATATCTGTGGGCGTGTGTGGGCCTCCGACAATGACACTTGATAATAAATCTCTTTTGGCCAGTCTATATATGAGTCCGTACGCCATGCGCCATTAGAAATGTCTAGGGACTCGGCCAACAATATAGCCAAATAAGATACGAGTACCATCAGCGAATTCGGGCCAGATAAATGTAGTTTCTGTTTGGCACGAAACAACTTTTGTATAAGTTACTGTCAGTTTGAAATGGTCAGTTTAGTTTGAGGGCTTGGCGAAGGATTTGCAGATAGATTTCCAGAAGATGGCAATTTTATGGGAACACTAAAAAATAGTTG
>JAEIII010013099.1:0-25626 GCA_018905755.1 Drosophila ohnishii | reverse complement strand
GGCTATGCTCAATAGTCATATCAAGGTTTTGTCAAAATATATGTGCCGACTAGTGTATTTATTGTTCGTCATCACCCAATCAATATTTTGGCAAATTATTCAAGTTTGATTTTTGGAGAAAAAGAAAAGCAAAAACCCCAAGACCGTTACCAAGCAACCGCCAAAGCAGAGAGCTTTTCCGCCAAGCTTTTTCTATGGTTTTCTCTAGCTTCCATATCTAACGTTAACCTGCCACCTCCTCCAGCACTGGAAACACCCACTTACAACACTGGTAGCTGCGCAGTGGAGACCTGCCAGGGCTGCGGCAATAAATCAGCTGTAAGCTGGAGTAATTGCTCACTTTTTTTGTTGTGGAAGAGAAAAAATCGCAGCTCTTGGTGTTATCTTTTGTTTGCCCAGTTACAAACACTCCAGCAGCAGGAGAAGTGTACAAAAGTGGAAGCAGAAACTCCGCATTTAACGATGGAGCGAGTGTGGACTCTCGGCTGCTGCCTTTTGCTGGCCGCTGGCTCGATGGCGTCAGCATATGCCGACGTCACGACGCAAAATGGCATGTTGGGCAGCAAGAAAACGCACAAAGAAACCTCTTCAGCGGACAGCTCCTCGGTGGCTTCCAGTGGAGCTCTTTCCAGCACCGGCGTCTGCTCCCGGATGCTACGCCACGTCTTCGAAAATGCAACGCCGCGGGACGAGCAGCAGGCAGGGGTTTTCGAGGAGTACAAGCCACAGCCGGACTCGGTGGAGCCACTGGAGGAGGAGGCCTATCTTTGGAACTGCCTGCAAGCCTGCTGCGAGAAGCCCAGGAACGTGACCACCGGCTCCTGCAATGTGGTGCTGGTCTTCAAGGGCAAGTGCTACCACATCCGCTGCCAGAGCAACGAGGCCTGCCTGCCCAAGCAGCGGGTGCGTCTACCCAACGAGAAGGTGCAAATGGTATTGGTCAATCCCGTGGGCGAGGCTACCTGGCCGCAGCTACTCAAGGCAGAGGCGGCCAAGCAGAACGCCGAGATTCTGCCCTACGACGAGGCGGCCCTGAATTTCTGGAAGCAGCCACGACGATTGGGTTACCTGGCGCGCAATCAGGTGGGTTTTCTTCGCGTAAAAAAGGAATATAAGCAAAGCTAGTTTGTGTCACATATCGACCAAACTTCATTCTGAGAGGGGAGAAGTCCAAGTAAAAGGAAAAGGTGTTTCTAATGATTCCTTAAGACACCTAAAATATGCTTAATGCTTCCTTAAATATATAAAATACATAGTAACAATCCCAAACCGCATCCTTTTAGGAAACCCCCGTTTACGAGGACGACGACTTCCCTTTGGCCGACAAGCGAATGAACCAATTGATCCTCCAACCGGATGAAAACGATGTCCTGGCCAATGAAGAGCTCAACTACTACGATCAGAATGCCAAGTTCACCGCCTGCGATCTGGAGACACCTTGTCCGCCGCCTCAGCAATGTGTGCCCCTCCAGCCGAATGCAGTAAGGGGAGTGTGCACCTGCCCCAATGGTTTCATTTGGAACAAGCAACGCAAGTGCGTAATGGCGGCTATTCCCTATAGCTCCTATCTCACCAGCAATGAGGCAGTGCAGCAGGATGCAGTGGCAGCGGCGGCCAGCGAAAACAGCTCCCCCGAGATAGCTGCTCCGCCCGCAAAAACCGAACAGAACAAGGATATTGTAGTGTCCGTGATGTCAAAGGAGGTTCGACTGCCCGAGCAGGAGGTGACACTCGCCGCCTTCACGGTTCCCGATGAGCAGACCAGCGATACCAAGTACAAATATCTGTGGACTCTCATATCACAGCCCAAGGGGCCGATGAATGGCACCATCTCCGACCAGAGCAAGTCCAAGGTGAAGCTATCGAATCTCTCCGAGGGACTGTACACCTTCAAGGTGACCGTAACCGGAGACAATGGAACCTTTGGCGAGGCCACAGCGAATGTGACTGTGCTGCCGGAAAACCGTATCAACCAGCCGCCGCAGGTGATCATCTCGCCCAGAGAGCAGATTATCCGACAGCCCACAACGAATGCCATTTTGGATGGCAGCACCAGCACGGACGACGACAAGATCACCAACTGGCACTGGGAGGTGATCTCGGGTCCGATTGGCTACCAGCCAGTTCTGCCGGAGGTGAACACCCTTCAGCTGGACCTCACCTCACCGGGCAACTACACCTTCAAGCTCACCGTGACCGACTCCAATAACATCACCAACTCCACCACGGCCACGATAGCAGTCCTCAAGGAAACCGACTATGCCCCGGTGGCCAATGCCGGGGATGCGGTGATCTTGTATCTGCCAAACAATAATGTCACCTTGAATGGAACTGCCAGCTCGGATGATCACGAAATTGTGGCCTGGGAGTGGACCAAGGATGCCAGTGATGAGGCCAAGGCTGTGGATATGCAGAATACGAGGACTCCGTACGTTCAACTGTCCAATTTGGAGGAGGGCATGTACACCTTTGTGCTGAAGGTCACCGATGGCAGTGGGCAGTCCAGCACGGCCAAGGTGCATGTTTTTGTGAAGCCGCCAACAAATTCACCGCCAATTGCGGAGGCAGGCACAAACACAGTGAGTTGAGGGAGCGGTTAGTTTTAGATGAGATTAATATTTAATATTCCCTTGTAGACCACCAGTTTGCCCATCAATTGGGCGCTTCTTAACGGCTCCGAGTCCAAGGATGACATAGGTATCAAGAGCTATCAATGGAGGCAGCTAAGCGGGCCTAATAATGCAGTCATACTGATGTCCAACTCATCGGTAAGGAAGCAAATATTTCTCAAATATTTGATTTCCTTCTGTACATTTTTCGCTTTTCCACAGATTGCCAATGCCACCTCCCTGACGTTGGGTCTCTATGAGTTCGAGTTAAGTGTAGCTGATGAAAACAACAACACGGCCACAGACACCACTTGGGTGAAGATTGTGCAGGGTAAGGACAAACCTAACTCATTACTCTCTTACTAAATAATTAAAAAATGTTATTATTTTCCAACCAGAACGCAATGCACCTCCTGTGGCCAATGCTGGCGGAGATCATAGCATCACCTTGCCCGCCACTGCTATCTATTTTAATGGTTCCAAGTCCTGGGATGACCTGGCAGTGGTCAAGTACATTTGGACACGCGAAGACAACAGCTTGGCAGCCGGTGTCGTGGTGGCAGACACCGATAAGCAACCCGTTATGATTGTAAGTCGAAAAGCAGACTTAAAACCTACTGATATTAACATGGTTTAATATTTTCCTTAGCTTACAAACCTGGTCCAAGGACGCTATGTCTTCAAGCTCACAGTGAGCGATGATCAGGGCTTGACCAGCTCGGATACTGTGAGCGTCAACGTCCATCCCGATCCCTTGTTGATCCATCTGGTACAAATGACTCTCCCCATGGGTATCTCTGTGCTCTCCCAATCTGAGCTGGATTCGGTGGTTCAAAAACTGCAACTTTTGCTGGGCGACGAGAACAAAATCCAGGTCAGAGAGCTCAAGTACGATTTGCACACGGATGCAGCTGTTCTGGTGTTTTATGTGAACGATGGCCAGGGAAAGCCTCTAAATGGCCTCCATGTGGAGCGACAGTTGAGGGCTCAACTCCAGAAGGATGCCTCCATACTGGGAGCGCTTTTTGTGGATATTCGCACCACCGTTTGCCAGAACGATTGCTCCGGGCATGGCAGCTGCAATCCCACAACGAGAGCCTGTATCTGCGAGGCATTTTGGATGCCTTCGGCGGGTTACTTTTTCAGCAATCAGGAGGCCAATTGTGGTAAGTAAACTAGAAAGCCTTTTTTGTGACAAATAGCTGAGTATTTTGTATTTATTGTTAACCTTTAGATTGGTCCATTTTGTACGTGTTTGTGGGCGTAATTGTGGGCTGTCTGCTGCTGTCAGGAGTATTTTGGGGCATTGCCTGTGCTTGCAGGCAGTCAAAGAAGCCGCGTCTTCGCCAGAAAGTGCAAAAGTATGCCTTGATAGGCAACCAGGATGAAGAGGCAGCCAGTTGTAAGTCCCTAACCAGTAAAAGTTTTATCTGTAGATTAGCTAAAAACATTTGTTTCCCTTTAAAGATTCGCGCAACACTTCCCTGACCGAATCGGAGACGGATTCCGATGTCCTGTTCGAGACACGCACAAAGTCCAATGGCGGACTGGGCAAGCACAGGTCGCACAATCACAACGGAGGAAGCAGTGGTGGCAGTGGCGGCTCCTCTGGTCGCGATGGCCACAAGTTGATGGCTCAGAAGCTGGGCCGCAAGATCAAGGCATAAACTTAAGCAAAACGAATATATGTGTGTGTTAGTCGATCTACTAAACACAGGGGTGGCGACACATAGATCGCTGTGGATTTCAAAAGGAACTTGTTTTGGAATCCTTGGCCTTTTCTGTGCCACCCCTGGACAGTGTGCGTGTGTGATATCTATTTGTATTTTCTATATATATATTTACTCGGAGATCTTTTGTACTTTCTGCATACTTGTATGTACACGTGAAGTTATAATGTTCCTTTATGTGCAATTATTGTTACTGATCTTTACTTGTATTAAGACCAACTTGTTTGTATTATTTAAGCTGCTGCTGCTGTGCAACACAAACTATTATTTTACGTTTACTTTTAATCCGCTTTTACCTCGATACTTTTTTATGTTCATGTACATATATATGTAGAGATAGCTGTTCACAATCAAATGTAACTGACATGTAACTGCTTAAAAGTGCATTATGCCCCGCATTAAACGAAACCCCATTAGATGAAATGTACATTGTTTTGATTGGGACGGGGAAAAGGCTGTGGAAACCAAGGTAAATCAAGTCAAGCATCATTTGTGAGTGCCTATAACTCAAGTTGATCAGTCATTTATCACATTCGGCACACTCTTTCGCCTGATTTGTATGCAGAGGCCATTGCAACCAAGCGAGGAGGAGGAGTATGCTCAATGCATGCGAAAATACATCTTCCTTTGACGACTACGGTTTGACGGGTTCCGCTGCTGCCGACGATGTTTACACGACTCTTGTTGACTTATCACAGATTTGCTGTATTTTCTGGCAGCTTCTTTGGCCCACAGCAGTTTTAATCCAAACACTGACGCATTTCAACCCACACAAAACGTCGCCAAACTAGGTTCACAGGCGGAACTCTTGCCAATTTTTGCACAAAGAGAAATAAAGGTAACATCTTAAGAAAATTATAGAATCTTATCTATTCGAATCAGCATAAAATTGTCACATGTTGATAAGAGAAATATGCAAAAAATATTAAAAATCATTTTGATAAAATATCAAATTGACATGTCCCCAGATTAAAGCGCCTAGCTTGGAGAAATGTCTTTATTGTTGAGTAATTTTATTAATACTTTTTTATAAATTGTCTAAAGAGCTTAAGTTTGTCAAAAAAAATTAAAGTGTGAGAGAAAAAAAGCATGTGATTAATATTCAAATTTGTTGGAAATATTATACAAATTTATTGACAAAACAATCTGCATATTTTTTAATTTAGAAATTACATAATACAATTTACAAGCAACAAAAATATTTAACAATAAGGTATAAAAATACGAACAAAAAATTAAAAGAAACTCAGATTTGGTTAAGTTCTATTTATAATATTATTCTTCCTCAAAAAATTTCTATTCAATAAATTTAAATTACTTATTTATTTATCTGGACTCTGATTTTGTTAAATTTTAATTTACATCATTAAGCTTTTATATTTTTTCTCTCTCTGTAACAAACCAGCCAAACCGTGTATATTACGTTTTTTGGCGAAATATCTTTAAGAGCGCCGCGCTGATTCGCTGATTCAGTCTGAGCCAGGGGCTTAAGTATTTGCGTGCTTGTTATTGATTTTAGCCGGATTTGGCCGGCTCGGCTTGGTCGTGGTCCTGACCCCCGTCCTCCTTCATCGCCTCCACCCCCTTTGACTGTCACGCGCGACCCATTTTTCACAGCTGGGAGCGGCCGAAACACGCGATTTTCCCATATCCCCCCCCAAACCCAAAGCCAAGTATCCATGTGGCGCCTACAGCCTGTCGCCTGCCACATGTCATGACCACTGTACGGCTGTCCTTTGGCTGTAATTACCCCAAAACCTGTGCCGACCTTAGAGGGTTTTGCATGCCCCAAACAAAGAGAAACCGAAGGTGAGCAAGGTTCTTGAACTCTTGTCCAAAAAACATGGAAGATGAGCACCCCACACTCAATGGCTTTTCGCTTTTCTTGGTATTTAAAGCCCGCTTAATTGTTTATTTTCCCCTCATAAGTCTCAATTAAACACATTCAATGGCCACTTCCACGAACTCTTCACAAATTATGAATATTTAATTTCTTAATATCCGATGGCCAACTAATTTGCATGATCTCCTCCGATCTCCTCCGATCTGAGATCTCGCAGCTGCTGGCGTTGACAGTTTACAGCTGTCGTCGGAGTTGGACAATAACAATCGCATTTGAGGAGACTCCCCCCTCAGCATCCCTTTATTAACAACCCATAGCAGGTGGCTACTGGTATTATCATTATTTTTGTCATTTGTCAAATCAGCCAAAGTGAAAAAAGAAACGATTTTTTCGCTGTTTGTTTTGTTTTTAGAGGTGAATTCCTCTGTCGCTTTGAGTTATGGCCATTTTGCATAAATTAACTGATGGCTTTATTTTGTTTAAAAATTATTATTAAAACGAAAACGAAGAAGGTATTTCACATAATGGAATTCTGACAGGGAGATTGATTTATGTGGCACAAATGAAAATATACAATATTGTACTTAAAATTAAACAAAAGCCATTTAAAGTTTATTAAATTCAAACTACACCTTTAAATTCAAAGAATATTTATTTAAACAATTCAATTGACAACTTATAGCATTTAAATTCCATTTAAAATTCCTTTACAAATATTTTTCGATTAATTTTATGACAGCTTATTATTCTGTTAGCTCGTAAAAAATGTAATAATTATACTCAAGGGTATTCCCAAGTCGTCGTAATTCTTTGACACTTTAAAGCTCTCGAGTCATATTTTATCTTAAATTTTAAACTTGATGATTAACAGAGTTTTATTGATTTATCAACGCATTATTTTTGAGGACTACTCACAAATTCCAGCACTAAAACCCTTTCAAGGTTTGCGGTTTTCTTGTTGTGCGGCGGATTTGCATTCGTTCGGTTATTTCATTAAAAAGTTATAAAACTTTATCAATTAACATACGACCGAAATAAGGGAGGCAAAACAGAAAACAGAACCCGTAATAGACTGGCTTTTATGTTCCTTTTTGTTTGATTTTTATGTGATTTAAATGAACACCACATTTAAAATTGTCTCCTTGGGCCAGAGGGGGGCAGGTGAGGGTGGGCGGGGAAGAACAACATTTTTGCAAGAATTGTTGATAGAAGAACAAAGTGGGGGGTGGGGGTCACAACAAAAAAATTGGCACACGAGACAACGGTTGAGTGATTTTTAATGTATTCGTGACAATAATTTTTGGGCGCTGCTGATACGAAAATAAAGGGGGGATCGGGGCAAGGGTTGCGGGTGGCAGCAACACCATAAAATGCTTTGTCTTGTCTGCTTTATTTGCGTTTTATTATTGTTTAATTAGTCCCTGGCATTCATCTATGAATGCCAAACTTTGTTTGTGTTTGCTGGCAACAGTAGTGGCAGTCGCTGCAAAAGCCACACCCCCTTTTCAAGCTCCCAGCCTCCCGCTTTTCCGCATACACACAGTACAAAATATTGAGGCGAGCTTAAAGGTCAATTTGATGGTATTTGCTGGGAGAATACAACATCAATAATAATGCTTTTATAATTATAATATATGATCTCTTTATAATAGGATCTTTAAAATCATTTAATCATCTTATTTAATTCGAAATGATCGTTGATTCAGATAAATGTATTAATTATTAGCATGAAAATATTCAAGTCTAATCGGTAGCGAAGGAAGATAAGTTTTCCTCCCGATTTAATTACATAAAATCAAGCGGATAAATTAATTATAATAACAAAGTTCATCTGTAAGATCAAATTTTGATCATTCAAGTTTTCAATTTTATTTTTTATTTTCCCAATTATAATAACAATTACCATACCAACATTTTTTTCCAGTACATTCTCCTTAATCCCCAAAACAAACACACACTGAGACTTTCCTTGCTCATGAAGCAAGTTTATTGTTCTAGGGCGGCAAAATTCAAATGCGAAATGAAAACAGAAGAAAAAAAACGAACAGAGAAAAGGGAAAGAATTGCAAAAACAATAATAAATGTATATATAGCACATTTGTAAAGCAAAGATCTAGTGTGGGCAGAGTGACATCTCGAGAAAGAGGAGACAACAAGTACAGAGACTGTTCCCCAATGGGTTTCAGGTCGTAGGTTGAGGCCGTCGTGTGGGCGCGAAGGCGATAAACAAGCTGGAAGTGCAAACAGTGAGTGCAAAAAAATTGATGAATGCTCCTTTGGAAGAGTAAAAAAAAAGGGATAAGTGAAAAGTAATAAAAAGAGGCCTTAATGCTGTTAACTAATGTGAAAATGTTTACCTTTTTAAAAAAGATAATAAGGAATTATAATAACATGATTTAATGTCGACTTAAAAAAAGATTAAGCTCATTAGAATATGGACATTAGGTATTAACAATTAAAATCAATCAATCATCAATTGTGTAAATGTCAGAAATTAAACAGGCAATTTATATAAAGAAGGGACTTTAACTATCCTCTGATAATTAGCAATATAAGGCTTTCATGGGTTATTTTATGTATGTTTTCTTTTAAATATAATGATTACCCTATTATAATTAAGAAAATAATAAAAAAGAATACTACATTTTATATAGAATATATCAAAAATGTATCCATTTTATTTACAGATATTTCTTTAATAATTCCACACGCTCGGAATGTATGTTTATCTTCATTCATTCATAAAGAAGAATATATTTAGGGTGCTGCAGCAATCCCTAGCATTTTTAAAACCCTTAAAAATGTATCTAAAAGTGTTCAATGCCCTTTTTGAGGGTCCTTGTATTCAGTGTACATTTTTTATGTAATATAATATTTTCTTGCTTAATTTTTACAATTTTAAGAATTTTTTAAAAATTGCAGAAATTTTTGTAGCATCTATTATTATTGATTTTTAATATTAAGCCCACACTATATATCTTTTTTATTTCGTTTAAGCCACAGTTTATAAACTCGTTACAAACATCGCAAAACTAGGCCCAAAGCCAAGTGTTTAACAAACTCTACAAAGCCTTTAAGGTCGTCGGTGGCTCTTCAAAAAACTATTAAGTATTAACTAGTAGTGGCTACAACATAAACACGACCTTTTTATGAACGGAGGGAGCTGCCATAAATCAAGTTCTGCTAATAGCTTGAAACACCCTTTGTATACTTGCAGCACTCACTGTCTTTTCGCTACTGTCACCTTCGCGGGGGGGCACTTACTTTGTGCCAACTTTTTAGTAATTCAATTTTTGCACTTTCCTCCGCGTCTGAGTCTTAGCTTTCAGGCAATAATTTGTAGCCGATGCACCTGTACCGCACACCTGTGCACCTGCCAAATGGGCGACGAGCAATGCAATTTGAGCACTCAAAGGCAGTAGCAAATTGGATGAAAATAAAGCGGGAGAATATTTACGATGACAGGCAGCCAGCGGTATTTCCGCTCCGCCAGCAAACTCGCTTTTCTATTCAAATTGCAATAGATAATGCAATATTCGCTGAGCCAAGGAAAATCAAGTCTAAAGGCGGCACAGCCAGCGGAAAATCGCACAAGTTCAAGGTTAGGGCCCAATGCCATTGTCGAGATTTTCAGTGATTGTATCTCAGAATTTGTTTCTTTTCTCGTTTGGGGCACAACAAGAATTGCAACTGCAGCTGTTGCTGCGGCACAGGGACTGGCAATTAGTAGCGTCTGCAATTTGTCTCATTAGCCAAAGATTAATCTAATGCACTCGAATTTGACGTTACATTTAGCCAACTGTGTGGGTGTGCGACTCACCTGAGAGCACTGCCAAAAGTTAAATAGAGAGGAATGAAGGCAAGAGATATGGGCTTAACATAGAACATAAGGTTTTGATAGGTAGGATTTTAATAACAACAAGTATAAAACAGGGACAGTGCCTAGAAGATTAAACATAATTAATTTAATTTAAAATGTTTTTAAATATATTTTAAATAGTAAAATCATTAAGAATTTATTTCTTAAATTGTTGAAATGTTGGGCACACTTATCGTAGCTTTAAAATGTGACTAACTCCACTCTGATCCCTTGACTACTTCTCATATTTTATTTATTTAGTTATTCCCAGTCAATCGCTGACAATTTAATCTTAACCACAAGCTGAGTCAATTTAGTTGTGATTAATATTTTAAAGTGTAATTTCGCCATTGCATGAAATTGCAAATTCCCTTTGTGACTAAAAACCTAACTAATCAAGCTCCGAGCTAGGCTTAAAGATAAGAATTCAATTAAAGGTCAAGATGGGGGAATATACATATTTCCATTCAAACTAACAGATATCCTTTTCCAAATAAAACCTAAGCAATAATTAATTAAATGTTTCTAAGGATCAAGAACCTATAAAAACCTGAATTTCCCCCCTAAAGAAACCAAATTTCTTAAACAACTCCAAGAGTAAGGGTTGTTTTTTTAGCAAGACGCCATTCTATTCCCCCCTTTTCTTACTCGAACCTAATGACGCATTTTTGAAATGGAATTCATTGTAACAAAGTCTGCCAGCCAGTGCGGGATGTTACATTTTTGGGGAGTGTGGGCGGGGTCGTCGGGTCAGATTGCAATCCCTGCAATGTGGGGTTTGGGTGAGGGAGTGTTTTCCTTTTCGCCAACACTTTGATTGCCCGATTGCGTGGGCCGGGCCAATGTCTTTGGGACAAGTTTGTCGCGCGCTCGCGATTCGATAACAATTGCTGGCGTTGCTGGCTGAGATAAGCCATAAATAAACGGCGAAACCAGAAAACATTTCACCAACATACTCAACTCATATCTATGTAAGACAGCGTACAAAAACAGAATCAAAACTGGTTTCGCAGATTCTTTTCACCTGGGCAAACTGCCAGCCAATCTGGGCAATCTCTCAGGTGAGTGAGTGAGTGCGAAGACCAGGTAAAAGTGCCAAATTGTACGAGTTAATGGGCTCTGCCTCTATAAGTAGTGCAATCGGAAAGCATAATCGAGGCAATCGACCATGAAAACCGGGCAGAGCGGCAACTACGCAAAACTATCTATAAGATACATTATCCATTACCTATCTCCGGGTGAATGGAAGGGGTTGTATAATATAGCAGGGCGGTTTGTGTACCCCTAATATAAACAATAACACGTTTTTTATGTCTTTTCAGCGGAATAGTTTCCAACAGAATTTCCTGTTGCTAAAATCTGTGTTTGTGTAGGAAATATTAGCAATATTTGTATTATACATCCCGTGTGGATAAAAGTTTACAATTTTGTAGATAAAAAGTATTTTTCTGTGCAATAAAAATCTTTAAAATAACCTGTAATACCAAGCTAATTTTATAATAGACAAATTATTATTAGAAAAACAATATGTATCCTCACTATACTCCACAATTTATAGTTATTTTCTTCTATATTTCACATCTCTTTTTAAATCCTAAATGTTTTTCGGAGGTTAAAAATTCTAAAGAGATTACATTTTTGATACTTGCTTTGCCTTAGAGATACTACACATTGTTGTAACTTTAAAATTTGTATTTTTTAATATTTTTTTATTACATTTTCGCTGGATTAAAAATTCCCGGAAAGGTTTACCTTTTATTTTCACTTCACAAGATCAACATGTTCACACTTCACTAGCATTCTTACAGATCTTAATCGATCTCCTTCTTATTTATATTTCAGTAGCGTTTGCACATTAGCCGTATAATAAAATAATCGTTATTATTTTTTATTGTGATTTATTAGTGGGCCTGTGATTTTATTTAGTATATAGCCCGCACTCGAGTCTTGCGATTTGATTTCAGCTTTTGCACGCGCGACGGCGACGAACACAACTGAGTTATGAAAACTGAATGAAAAGCACAAAAGCAGGGCAAAAAGTAAACTTGTTTGCCGCCTCGCCGCCACCCCAAACAAATGAGCGAGTGGGAGAGGAAGAGAAACAGAACAGAAAGAGAGAGAGGGAAGGCTTTCGGAGGGCTTTTAAATTTAACAACACTGGCGGAGAGCGAAATGGCATTGCCAGCTGCTCAAAAAAAGCTCTTTTGAAACTTGTTGCTCTTGTTATTGTTTACAAAATCTTCCTCTCTTTCTCTCTAATTCCCTACAAAAAACATTTATTGCTGTGAGAGAAGTAAAAAACATGTGTGGAAAATAAGTAAAACATTGAATAATTAATTACTTATTTCCCAGTTTGTTTATAAAGAGCAGGCTTCTCTTTCTCCCTCTTTTAGCTCGATCTCTTTCTCGCCCGCACAACCGTTGCAAATTTGAATTAAAGCGTCTCCCTTATGATCTCCTAATTGAGTTGAGCCGCCGATTAAGTGGACCGTGTGAGATCTACGGAGGCGCCTCCGGTCTCTGGGGGTTTTCCCCAACCCACCATCTACGGAAAATCATCTTAATTGAATTCATTCATAAATTACATCTTTGAACTGGTCCAACCAGTCGATTTATCTGGGAAAACATCTACGAAATTGGTGCCATAAGTCAGCAAATTAAATGAAAGGCTATTTGGTAAATGGTTTTTATTGATGTGGTGTTTCGCTTGGTCTGAAAATATTCTGAATCACTGGGCAATTGCTTTTCAAATGGATGTAAACAAAAAATTAAACCCAGAGATTAATCTGTTTGTAGCGAAACCCTAATAAATTTGTGGTTTTTATAGACTTGTAAATAAGAAATTTATTAGCGAGAATTGGAGATTAAATTTGAAGTTCTATAAAACCTTATGAATATATTTCTTTAATTATTATAGATTATTAATTTACAAAGCTCTTTAGTAAGATAAATATAGTAAATATAAAAACATATATGTATGTATGTATATAATAATAATAAAATTAATAAAATGAATTTTCCACTACTGCTACTATCACTTTTTCTTATTAAAATTTTTATTTGTTCCTTTACTTTTTCTTAAAATGTAAAAAACACTTTCCTAAGGTTAAAACTTTTAGATCAAGTAAAATAATTAAAATGTAGTTACCCCCACCGATAGCTTTTAGTCTTATAAACAGATGGAAAGGGGCGAAAAAAGTATCTTAACATTGGCCCTGCTTTTTCCCCCCAAAATAAGAAATTGTTGGGGGCAAAAAGTATATCCCCCGATCCCAAGGCAGGGTCTCCTGCTCCAACCGTCCGTTTATCCGTTCATCTGTCCGTTGATCTGTCCGTCCTGTCCGTTCCCCCAATTGACGTCAACGGCGCCGCCGACAGTCAGTGAGGCAGGCCGAAAAAGGCACGTACTGGAAATCAAATTATGTAGTTTTTCTACATTATATAGACAAAGTCGACG
Source organism: Drosophila ohnishii (assembly GCA_018905755.1). Lineage (NCBI taxonomy): Eukaryota > Metazoa > Arthropoda > Insecta > Diptera > Drosophilidae > Drosophila > Drosophila ohnishii. Next base: position 12,128 of record JAEIII010013099.1, on the reverse strand, counting down.
GCGCGCCGCGGCAACAGGCAATGGAAAGCAGAATACAGAAATAAAACATTCGGTTCCACTTTGGAACGAGACCAAAAACAAAACAAAAAAATCCCAGCAAATGCGCACAACAAAGATCCAGATACAACTAAATATATATATACTTTTCGAGAACAGAAACGAAATCCTAGGGCAATCTAAGAGGGCCCCAGTTTTTCCTTGGGCCAGGTCGAAAGTGCAAATCGGCAGATGTTGCTTGCTTCGATCTGTATAGATATAGATATATTTTAAGTGGGCTGGAATGGGGGGCCACCCTTTTTATAATCAACGATTGGAAACTGCAGTTGACGCATTTCCAGTCGACGCATTTGGCTCTCAATAAACAAAAGCCGCATGAAATTAATTATAAACAAATAGACACGATTTCGTTTCGATTTATGTGCCGGCAATTTTAATGGTTTGTATTTTGTGTTGTTTTGTTCTCGGGATTTGCCAACGACACGCCGGTTCGAAAGGCTGAAAATGGTTGTTTATTTTCCACAGCTTCAGCTTCGAGTTATTAAATGCATGGCATTAAGCACCGATATATATGCGTTTCAACTTTCAGTTTGAGTGCGTTTTATGTCGGCCATATCGGGTGGCAGGCTCGTAAGGTCTTTAAAAAACTTTAAAGTGACATTTACAGCCGAAGGAGAACTGGCCTTTACAAGAGGTTTAGAAATGCAATGGGGTCTCAGGTTTATTTTGACATCCTTTAGATACCAAAAGTGCATCTTATAGAACCCTAAAATGCCTAATTTTATAAAATAATCATATCTTTTATATTGTTTAGCGATCTAAGATTGTTGTATAAATATTTTAGGTGACTTAAGGTTTAGTCAGCTTGCCGTAATAAATTTTTGACTCAACTATAAGACAGATCACAGCTTTTAAATAATGTTTTTATATTTTAAATAATTAGAAATATATTAATTAAATCCTTCTAAAACAATACAAAATTTATAAATTACATAGACCAAAATATTTAAATTTTACAAAATTCCAATTGAAAATTATAAGTAAAATAGCAAAGCTATGTTCTTATCAAAAGAAACGTGGTTATAACTTTGAAATAGTTTATTACAATTTCATTATTATTCCATATTTAAACCGGATGCATTTCCTTTAATTTGTGTAAATCCATTATCAAAGAAACAACAAAAATTATACTGCAGTTTCATTGGAATTCCACCCGCAGTGCAGTGCAGGTCAATTAGTAAAGACTTTGATGTTCCGTTTTCTTTATAAAATGTCTGGTGTCTCGCACCAACAAAGAATCCGAATGCCATTGCGTCACAAATAGCATACGAGAATCATAAATAAAATCATGTTTTTATATACTACGTAGGTACCTCCTCCGGAGCGAGCGTCTCTGAATCTATTGTGCCTTTCACTGGCCATTAGGAGCGCTGCTCCGTCGTCTGGTTCTTTGGTCATTTTGGACCGCGTCGTCGGCGCCGCGGGGTTAATGTACCCTGCAACCCAAACACTAAACCCTTGACTCTCACAATTGTGAGCGAGTTTCGGGGGACCAATGTCTGATTTCTATTAACTGAGGGAAGGGGGAATTGATTGACAATTACCTGATAATGCTGCCGGGGAAATATGAGACGGGATCGCATGGCGGCTGCCGTGTGGCTGCCACTCGAGGTGGCACTTGCAGGCTGTGTTTGCGCCAAGAGTGGACTTCTGGTGGAGGTGACAACCATGGTTGCTGGTTATTCCTTTATTCACTTCACTTTATTTTTATATTTCGATATGGAAACTACCGATTTTGAATCACTCAATCACTGTTTAGGGGGTTTTTCCCTCTGCACTCTCCGTTTGTTTACTTTTATTTATTGTGGGGCTGCTGCTGTGCTTGGGGGGTTCGTTGGCATTTTTCCTAGGAATTCTAGGCAGCCAAAAACAAAAGCATATTTCATTTATATAATTATTAACAAGCTCAACAATTAGCATTCCTAGCGGGTTAACAACAGAAAATACAGCAGATGAAACTGTGTAATTTATCCGCACATAGTCGCATTCAGAAGGTGTTTGTTCTTTCGGCATTGTTGCGGCGCGTAAACAATTATCAAGCATCTGGTTTTGTGTAGTATTTTTGTATTTTTTCCAATTTCGTCTGCCTTTTTGGCAACCGTTAGCCGAAAGATACGCGCCAGCCAAAAGCCACAAAAAGATTCACGCACAAAAACCCAGGCCAAGCGGGGAAAGGCTTACACAAGAAATGCCACAGAACTGGTTTCCGTGCCTGGCGGTGCCCCCGGTGACAAATGTATCTGCAAGATACATAATACACAATAAGCGCGGCTGATTAAGCCCTCCTTTTACGTCTAGAATTGGCACGGACTTCTGAGAATTTCCCTACATAGCAAGGCCAGAATATATACTAAGCTCTTCTTAAATTATTTCGTTAATTTTGAAATAGCCAAGTAAAAGAGAAATCTATCTAAAGATGTCTGCTTTAAAGAATCTTAAAATGCCTTTTTAAAACTATTTTATAATTTCTATTAAAATATTTATAACAATAAACGTAACTCTCTACCAAAAACAAAGAAGAATCTATTCAGAATAGAGAATAAAATCTTGAAGATTAACCTTTACATTTATATCTTTTCTTTACGATCTTTTTAATGCTCCATAAAAAAGCAGAAATCTTTCTAGAAATTCCACGCCCTTTATTACAGAAATTCCAGATTTTTCCATCAACCCAAACTTCAAGATCTGTGTGGCAGCCGCCAAAGATGCAAATGAAATGCCAGTTTCAAAAACACGTACATATAACATTTACAGCTTCTTTTGGACCAGACCTTGACTCGGATTCGACTTTGGTCTGGTTTTTCACACCTCTGGGGGCGTGGGACAAATTCAAAGCCCACCTATAACACACTGATACACACACACACACACATGTGGGGCTGGAAAGCCCACGTGAGGTGGTTTTCCCCACTTCCGTTCGGGGTCTTCATGTAACTGGCTAATGAGTTTCCGCTTGGCTAATGCAGCTGCAAAGGCCAACAAAAAGGCGTTAACCGCTCTTTGCTCTTTCCTGTTGCACTTTGGTTTATTTTAATATTTTTTTTGTTAAGCCTGCGTAGTAGTTATCGAGGTATTACTGCGCCCATGTGGGCGTCCGTCTGATTGATTTCTTGTCTGCCAAAGGCGACGAAAAGCCTACGCAACAGTTTCAACTTGTGGTTTTCAGTTTTTCCAAGCTGCTTGCGGTCGTACGTTTGTTTTTGTTTGTTTCTAGATTCGTCGAACTGGTTTTCTGTTGTTAACTCGTTTTATTAGCCCACTTGATATGTATTTTAGCAATTTATGGAAATTTATTCTTGAATTTTCTGTGAGCCATGCACTCCTTTCTTGTTTATTAAATGTATTGCATTTTAATGGAAATTATAGGTTGTACAAAAAACGGTTTAGTTTTTATTTTCGGTTATTTGAAAGTCCGATTTTTTAATTAATTCTTGGTATCGAAATTCCACGAATTTGTTTTTTATTTATCGCACTAATTTGCGTCACTTGAGCTGATTGGGTGCTAATTTCTGTAGTTTTCTTGGAAAGACCTCTAGAAAGTTGCCCAAAATTCGAAGGAAAATGCAATTGTAAAAAACTTTATTTATAATTTTATGCGTATTTTTTATCAGACACTTTCCACATGCTTTTCTCTGTATCTCGAACGTCACACATGTGACGACAAAAAGAATTAATTTTATTTTTAAGCATATATTTGCTTCATTTATTTATAGCTTTCGATAAATTTCAATGGAAATATTTTATGCTTTCGCCTTACGCACTTTTTTCACTTGGATTTATAGCGATCCTTGGGCATTTTCGCTATTTCACAATAATACGTTTAAACAATAGATTTATTGTATTTTTTTTTTAAGGCATTCGCTGTGGTTTCTTTGTAGATTTTATTATTTTTGTTGCTGTATCTGTATCTGTATCTGTCGTTGTCTTCGATAGCGCTCTACGAACTCGACGTTTGAGTGTTCGACACAAGACTGAGGCCTGAAATTTTATTTTCTGACTCGATGCCTCGAAAAATGAGAGAGAGACGGAGAAATCCCCCGAGAGAAAAACGGAGAATTCGGAGTGAGAGAGAGCCAAGTGATCCTCTTCTTCAGAGTCTGCCCAAAACAACTTGTTTTTACTTGACGTTTTTGGCGCATTTTGTTTCGTGCTCCGATGCAAAAACCATTTAATTTGATTTCTTGTTATTTATATATTTTACATCTTTCGCTTTTCGCATTTTTGGCAACGATTTGCGAGGTATTTATTCGCGGAAATCTAGGTATGATTTCCCCACCTAGCATTGGGCTTCTCGGCCGCATCATTGTTTATATTTACCAACTTGTATTTATTTGTACGACTATTTTGTTTTATTTACTCGGTCTAAGCAAACAGAAATCATCTCGAAAATCGATTCGATATTGGCCGACACGTGCGTTTTAAATGGCTAAAAATCTTTTAACATGTTTTTTTCCGCTTCTCTGTTTTTTGTGTATTTTCTGGCTTTCTTTCAATCTAATTGATTTGTAGGTATTTGTTTATTGAATGCTTTTTGCTCGCATTTGGCGTTTCCAGGAAATGGCAAAGTGGAGCGAAAATAAGCAAAATTTGGCGGCTCAGGAAATTCCAAACAAAATCCGATTGAATGGAACAAATGCCTTGAACCGATGTAAAGAGTTCGTTCGCGCCACCTACAGCTGGTATCTGTGCATCTGTCGGATACTCTGAACAAGTTGTATCTGCGGTAGCCTCAGATACTCGAAGCAAGGCCACTTGCGACTCGTTATGCAATCCATCTGAGCTAATTCATCCATCATCTTTCCCACCAATCTGTCCGCGAAAATCCAACGCATCCTTCAGATACTTTCGCTTTTTAGGTCAACGGATTAGTCACTTCAGTGGCACACTTTTCCCTTTCCTTTGATCATATTTAAAGAAATGTTTAAATTAATCACAACTTTGTCAAGTGCCAAGTCCTTCAACTGAGTCATTTGCCCATTCAGCAAAAAACCAAGCCAAAATGGAAAGATACTTTTGTTTATTCGCAATTAACAGGGGTCACTGGAGAATGGAAACAACTATGTGATTTAATAATTAAAGAATATTAAACTTATTTTAATGATAATTAAGATTAAATATATGTTTCTCGGATAAGCCATTCAACAGTTCTTAAACATTTAAAATTTTGTTTTGAATAAAAAACAATTATAAGAGGACAACAAATTCATAAATGTTAATATTTTTTATGCTATAACATATTGAGAATTATAAAAGCATCTAGCAGCGAATTCTCATATAACCATAGGTTTATAATGTTTTATAAATGATCATCAAATTCAAAATACTGAAAATATATTTGTCACTTATATTCCTCAAATTTACTTCACTAAATCAAGTGCTCACTGTATTTGTATTTTCTTTACTACGTGTCTCTGTATCTGTATCTCAGCTGGTGTATCTATGTATCCAATTCATTCAGGCTTTCGCCTAAAACAGATGTGAGTCATCACGAAAGCCGTGATTGGATCTCCGCGAATAACAACTTGCACCGATCGCATTGCGACGAAGAAGTTTTCAGCTCTGACTCACCATCGTGGGAGCTTTGCATCCGCATCTAAGACGTAACTTCCAACACGTTACCTACTATATCTTTAAAAACAGGAAAAGGTAAGAGAAAAAAAGAGTTGACACGCCTTCTTCCCGATTTAAGCCCAGAGCCACGCATGCGCTTCATCATCGTCCGCGGGCTTATCGTTTTATTTTCTCTCAATTGGAATTTTCATGCGTAATTGATTTTTATGCATTTCTCCCCTGTTTCCCCTCAGAGATTGTTTATTTATTTATATGCAAAGCGTGCTTAACACGTTTTTTTCCTTCTCTCTCGCTTCCCTTGATTTTTGTGATTTATTTGTGACTCGGAATTGGGTCACTTGAGTGCCGGCCAGGGAATATAATGTAATTCCTTGATACAGACCTTAAATCGAATGCATAAGTTAATTTCTTGGGGTTCTGCTTTTCGAACTAAAGTAATTTATGCTTCATCTGTGGTTTTCACTGATTAACAGGACTCTGGGGCCAGGTTAATACATATAAGAACTGATATTGATTTTTTGTTGTAGTTTAATAATGTTTTGTATTTTAAAGATGTTAAGATAGAATTGGCTTTTATCTTAAGTTTGAAAATAGCACAATAATAGCACATATTTAAAAGAACAAATATGTATGTTCACACACATGTAGTCGCCACTATTCATAAGATATGCCACCGTATCTTCATTACTGGGGTGTTAGAACCAGTTGGGAATTAAAAGTGCACACTTGTGAGATATTTCGAAACTCAAATTTTAAGGCAAATTTGTCATGGTTTTTATAGGAAATTGACCACAAACAAAAAGTGAAATTCGCCTTTATTTTAAGAAAGATACTAAACAAAGCCAATCTAAAAAAACGCCCTACTTTTGGGAAAATAGAACAAAAACCCTAAAAATATGTAATTATAGTGGCTTGCCTACATTTTATCGAGCGTTGCATTAAATTCATAAAACATTTTTAATAATTTATAGAAAAATGTTCTTAGCTTAGGGCTTAGCTTAAATATAAGAATATATTTTTATGAGAAGGCTATATCGTTTGATAAATTACAGGAGGATGGAAAACTGACTTGCTTTATCACAAGTTTATCTGGTATTAATCTTCTTCAGTCAGATAGCGATCAGATAATTTTTAGGTGAGGGTAAAAATTGGTTCTTACAGAGTTTCTGCTGTATACTTGAGGTACCTGGAGATATTTGAAAATTAACCTTTTTAACTCTTACTTTCAAGGCCCAAAAAGATGCTTTAGTAGTTTACATGATAGTAACAAGTTATTTAAAGCGAATTATTGAACGCTAAAAGCTCGAATAACTATCTGAGGGAAAATCTATTAAATGCCTGAATTGCGTCATTATTCACCTGATATCTAACGAGTTATTATGGAGACCCTTGGTCAGTTCTCCCTTCACAAAGGTCGACCAGAAATGTGTTTACGATTTCAATTAGATGCTGGTAATAAATTACGGCGGCTAATCCCGATCGCGACACCTTACAAGCATCCGCATTTACACAAACACACACACACAAGCACCTGAGAGGCTAATGCTAATGACACCTTCCGAAAAAAACACTCGAAACTCACACAATTTGTTTTGATTTGGCCGTGAACTGGGTAGCATATCAAAATAATTCAAGTTTGTCTTTTGTTTTTACCTCGGCAAGCATATCTATTTCTATTGCTATTCAAATCCGAGCGATGCAAACAACAAGCAACAAAAACAAATGACATAATTGCTGATTTTCGAACCAAAGGAATTCGAGTGGAGGTACTCACCTTGACAGTGGGCATTAGCTGTGCATTAACTTTCATGTTGGAATCGAGATCAGCCTGGCTGGTCAGCTCCTGGTAGGTCTTCTCCACGGTGGAGATGGTGATCTCGGGGCAAATGGGTTTCTTGGGGTTACTATCTCTGGAGACGCAGTTGGTCAGGGATAAACGTCGCACGCTGCCGAGGCGAAAGGTGCCTCTACCATCACCACTGCCACTGGACTTCCTGCGACTCCTCCGGGCCTTAAGGCTCCTGCTGTCCTCGCTTTCTTTCTGGGGATCGGTGTGGGTAATACTCAAAGTTGTCTTCTTGCACCACAAGCCGCTCAAACGATTGCCCATGCTATACGGATATCACATTAACTCTACGCGGCTTCTAACGATATAAAATCTCGAAAATGTGTTTGCTGGTTCTCAAGGGAGAATTGAGAGAGAGAGAGATGTGGGACTGGGAATCGGAGACGAACCGCTGCGCATCTCAATTCGGCAAATACTGAATACGGAATTCTTGCCGAAAACCACAGAATGCCAGACCCAAAACACAGTTGTCCGTCCGTTTATAAGTAGCTTTTCAGACACCCCTGTCCTCTCTCTCTCTGTGTATTTTGATGTGTGTTTTTCGGTGTGTTTGCTGCCTTTTGGGAGCTTTGGCTTTATAATGTGAACAAGCCGCGAGCCGACGTCTCTGTTTGTATTTCGACTGGCACTATTCGCCCCTCGTCGGTTGTTTGTACTAATCGATTTTTTTTTTCGAGCCGCTTGGCGAGAGCCCACACAGCACAACACTCTCTGCGGCTCTCCGGGAAGATTCCCCGACAAACCCAGTCACTAATTAATATGCTCGGGCCCCCCTGTCACACAGCCAACTTCATATTATTTCAACAACAATCTTCGGCTCACGTTCTGCCGTTGTTGCGTCGGCGATGAAGAGCTTGTCAAATAGTTAAGAACACCGAGGAGAAAGAAATTAATTGATCTACAGCCAGGGGCATGGCCATGGGAATACCCTGCAAGATCGATGGGGGAATACAAATTGGAAATAAAAATATTTGTTATAGAGGGTATATGGAAAACATTGCTTGGGAACTACAAAACGAGGAACTAATTCACTTATAGATACAAATATAAGTAAAAGAAATCCAACCTTTTAAAAAATAATTTTAATAAATTTACATCCTTAAAAAATACGAATTTGGTATCTAAACAATAACATTGTATATTTTCCAACCCAAATTTAAAAGATTTAAAAATGCTAGTGATTGTTGAAGTAACTTTCGAGATAATTATAAATTTACTTTCTTTTTAGTTAAGAAAATTAATAGGAAAACAAAAAAAAAGAACTGAATTAAAAACAAACTAAACCGAAACAAATTTTATTCAAACGTTACCCTTTTTTTAGTCGTCTTGTTAGTGCCATAAATCATACCCTTTAGATCAAATCATTATTATCAAAATATAAACAAAAATACAAAAAATATGTATGTAAGTCAGCTGGTCACCTTATCAGCAAAGGTTTGAACAATGCCCTCCAATATATGGGTCATCGGTTAGTTTTCATTAATGAAAAGGTTGTTGGCCCATCTAATCTTTATGAACAGTTGAAACAAATGTTTATTATATCACTTTTCAAAGAGATAAAACCATAAATAAATATATCAAGATACAAACCCACTCAAATGACCAATATACCCTGCAAAGAGCATTTTGCTAACAAGAAATTTGCTTAACGACTCACGAGCCATGCTAAAAATCAACGCCAAATGCCGATTATTCATACCCGGTATATCCATCCAATAATGTGGTTATAGCGCTATATACTCAGCGGACTCGTTTTTCCCTCTTTCCCTGCGTCTGCCTTTTGAAAACGTGCTAAATGTTATTTATTAATTAAGTTGACGCTATTTTCTACCTATTTAGGTAAGGTGAGTGAGAGATAGAGAGAGAGTCCCAAAGAGGGAGAGAGTTATATCTGCCCAGAGCCGGTTTTAGGAAAGTCGCCAAGTCAGGGAGTGGTTCCAGACCCAATCCTCCATCAGTTCCCCAATCCAGAAAGAGTCGCGTGTGAGGTGTGAGTTATGTATTTGCTTAAATATGGCACTGCAAAGCTCGACAAGGTTTGCGTAGAGTGCACTCAGAAAAGCAAAGAGATAACTAAATTGTAGTAAGGATTCTAGAATTTAGAAAAAATATATTGAATATCTTTTTTAAAAAATTTCTGGACTTTTATTCGGAGAGTTTCCTAGGCAATCATCTTTATGAGCCTCAAAAACAGTCTTAACTACATTTAATGCTAAAGTGGGAATTTTATTTGCAGTGTATGCAAAACTATAATCAGAATGAGCCTAAAACGCGATGAAGGGGCTGGGAAAAGTCAAGAATGAGGGGCAGCAAAAGCTTGAGTGAGAGTTTATGGACACCATAAAGCAAGAGAAGAGCTCCAAAGTGAGTCATGACCTTTGCTCGCTCTGTTTATTTATAAATAGCCATCGGCAGTTATTCCGAGTGTGAATTTATAAAGCCAGAAGGGCCGAATAAAGTCTGAATTGCCGGCATATAGGCGTGCTTGGAATACCCTTTTACCATAGAAATTTAAATATATTTATTTATTATTAGAAATAATGTACTTACATTTCCATAACTTCTGATGCTCGAAGGACTCAGGCTGAACAATCTGCCCAGTTGGTGGTAATGCGTTGGAGATCCATTGCTGTGCGCCGATGATATATCCGTGAACATGGGCGAGTGGGAATGCTCTAAGGAAGAGGGAATTTAATAAATTAAAAAATTATTTCAAAATTATAAATAAAAGTTTTAAAATCCTCTTAGGACAAGGTACAAATTAGTACATAATTTTTAATATATTTTGCACTAAAATTTGTATCTATAAAGTTTTATGGTATATTTTTTAACAAATTCAATATACTTATGTACATATTCACTTGTTTATAGGTATAATTTATTGATATAAAATACAATCAAAGTGATTTTGCAAATGAATCCCTTTTTATCTTCATTTTCCAAGTCGAAGGAATAAGCCCCATTTCGTTGCATACTTTTGGCCGCCATAATAATTTATTTTTAAATTCACTGATACGTTAAGTAATTTATGTAATTCTTTTTATAAATTAATATAATTTTAAATTTAAATAGTTTGTGAAAGGTCGCAAAAATAATGTCCATTTTAAATTGAATTAAATTTTTAATTCAATAAGAAAAGTATTAAATCGTTACGGAATTTATCTAAAGTTATAAAAAATGTACGCCAATTTATTGAAATTATAAATTCTTTACTCACCACTTAAAACGGGCGACATGTCCTTGGGAAAGGCAAACAGATCGTTGTTATTTCTAATATCCGAGGAGTTCAAGGTCAAGCTCGGTTTGCGGACCCCCAGGAAGTTGGAAGTGGCCGAGGCGGCACTAGAACACCCACTGCCACCCGATCCCGCTGCTGGAAGACCATAGCTCAAGCGGGTAGGCGTGGCATTGGGCAGATGGTGGGACTCCAGGGGAGAGGCGGACTTGGGTATTCCACTGCTGGAGTTGATGCTGGAATTCATGCATCCTGTGGGCACTCTCTTGAGAATCGGCGCCGGAGGCAGCTGGGATGGTGAGGGCCGGAATACCCCAATTGGGTGGGGATTGCTCAGTGAGTCACCCTGTTGCTTGGGAATGGCCAATCGAAGCGTTTGCCGAGCAGCTAGCCTTCTTCCAGGCGCGTACTTATTTCCCGACTGCGCAGTCGACTGCGGCAGCGGCTGATCGTGGTTCATGATCGGTTCAGGGGGAGCAAGGGAAACCTGTTGCTCTCTGCCTGTTAATCTCACAGCTGCTCTTCGAAAATATACTTTTTCGATCTCTGGCAACAGCTGTTAATACTATAGTTCTTTGCTGTTAATGATGGCTGCTTTGTTTAATGCTGTTAATACTCCCACTATCAGTGCTGTTACTCTCACTGCCTCTTTTATTTTCTTGTGTGTGTTTTGCTCTCACCTCTGTGGCTCTCTCAGCTGCTTATGTTGATTTTATGTTTTTACTTTGTTTATTGTGCTTTCATAGATACTTTTTAACAGCACAGCTGTTTATCACTGCTGTCACTTTTGGTTTTATTCTCTTGATTTGTTTTTACACTCTTCTTGGATATTTTTCACTCCCGCTCTGTTGTTATTTGTTTTTATTGCTGGCCACTTAACAGCTGTTATCTTGGCTTTAACTATCTGCCACTTTAATCGCTGTGTTTTTTGTAATTATTTGCACTTCTTTTTCGCACACTTGTCCGTTGCTGCTCGTGCTTTTATCAATGAATTCGCTTTATTGCACTTGTGTTGGCTTTTCATGGAACTGCAACGATTACAACGTTATATAAGTATATGTATATTTACATGCGTGAGTAAACATAAGCTAAAGCGGTATAATAAATTAAGAGCTAAAGTTGGCGTCTGCAGTTGTTTGCACTGCAATTTCTTGGAACGTGCCAATGCCCATTTTTTCACCTCTTTTCCTCCCACACCTTCTTGTGATGACCCACTTGGCATGAACAAAAACCAACAACAATAGCTTACAACAGCTTAAATATATTTTCACTCTTGTGTCGACCTTTTACACTTTTTTTTACAAAATTAAAAAAAACTATTAAACCACAAAATACAAATTATTCTTTGCCTTTGTTTCATTTATTTTATAATTATTTGTATTATTTTTTCAATACATTATTTGTAATATTTGTCTTTTT
>JAEIII010013016.1:0-27715 GCA_018905755.1 Drosophila ohnishii | reverse complement strand
CTAAAAAGTAGAATAATTAATTTATCACCCAAAAACCTGCAAAAATTAATTTATTCTAGTTTGATCTTGTACTTTTTTTCCTGTGTCCCAGCCGCACACGTATCCATTAGGCCGAGTATCTTTGTATCTATGTATCTGTAATCGTAAACGCGTCGCACGCCAGCGCGTGTCTCTGGCTCTAAATGGCCTAGGCGGCTCCGTAAACTAAGCTCCCAGCTCCCAACTGGTCAAGTTTACTTTTATTTACGTTTTTTTTTTGTCTCTCCTATTTTTGTATCTTTTTTCAAGAGCCGCTTAGGTGTGCAGTCGGCATTCTATTGAATTTTTGTGTGTCTGCCAGAGCGAATTCGGATGCAATTTTTCAATTGAAAATGCTTAATGAGTAAAGAGCAATTAGAAAGATATATATAAAGATATAAATATATATATGTACATATAGAAATGACTATAAATAGCTGGGGAGTAATGAAGTAATTGCAGATTGTATAATGCCAAAACACGGATGATAAATGAATTGGAAAATGACGAAAATTCATTTTGAGGCACAGACAATAAATTACCAAAACAACAAATTATGTTAATTGATATTTTAATATTTGTTAACCATTGAAGAATTGCAAATTTTTTCGTTATTTGTTTTCTATTTTTTATGAACAATTAAGTAATTATTTTGGTAATCATTTATCTGTATTTATTACCACAGCATTCAATTAAAATAATTTGATATTAATTAGTTGAAAATTAGGAAAAACTAGGCAAGATAAAGTTTAAAACTTCATAGAATATAATTAATTAAAAGGTACTTAGATAAATATTTTTAAATATTAAAATAAGAGAGGAGCACATGTTTTCTGTAACAAAACAATAAAAAATATAATAATTTAACTATTCAAAATCAATAAATCACTAAAATTTAATTGATTTATCGATATTACAGTAATAAAATTTTTAATAATTTAACAAACACGTTAATTTCTCGCCCGAAAGTGCTGTTTAAATCGCTTCAATGACACTTAATGAGTTTATGGAGAACGCTAACAATGCTAACAAGAAATCGGCTCCGGTGCCTAGATATATATCTGCTTTATTGTGTGCTAATGAGGGCCCCCGAAACAGCTCCCACCGCGTACTTTATTCTGGGAACGAATCGAGCCGGAAAAAGTGCAAGTTGATTCGGGGGATTGGATTGGAAAACAATCCATTGACTCATTTGGTAAACAAATCGCTGAGCGAATACGTCAGAGGAAAAGTGAAATTTTATACAAGCCAAAAGACTTTACATATAAAAATTCGTCACCCATCACATTAAAGTCGGCGCAAGTCGGCAAGTCTCTTCTCTTTGTGTGATTATCGCGTATACGCAGTGTGTGTTCTGCCAGAAGCTGCATCTCTTATCTCAGACAGCTTGTTTAACGTGTTAAATATATTACCACAGAAGGTGGACATCAAGATTATATCTACCCAAGCAGGTCAATGGCTACTATTTGTCTCTACCCGAAACATGTCTGGATTTCAGACAAATTGCGAAACTTTCAGTAGTATAAATAACGTATCCGAGAAGCACGACAACGACTATCTTTAATTGTTGCGAAACTGCAAAACAATCGGTGTAATCTAGCGCCATCGTGACTTAACTTGGCCTAGACCTCCGGAGGGGGAGAACAATAATAACCAGTTGGGTCTTGCATTCCTGAAGATCTGCTATGTTTGTAAACGAAATTAACGCGCTAAAGTGAAAATCTCCATCTAGTATATATCTCCCGATATACTTGTAGTATATAGAACCCGTTCTGGGGGCTTATGCAAATATTTTTGCAGCCAAGGAGCTTGCATACAGGTTTCAAATCTTTGCATTTACAAAACCAAGTTGATAATGCTCGAAAAAACCCCTCTCTGGGATCGTTCGATTAATCAAAATTTGCTTTGGAGAGAAACGCAACATAAACGGAATTAATCAAAAGTCGAAATAAACAGAAAACAGGCGAAAAACGGGAAACAATAAAGACATGTGGCGCTGACTGGGCATAATTATACAGAGAAACTGCCGAAATTTTTGCCCATCCCAAGGTTTCTGGCGAAAAAAACAAAATACAAGAAATTAAGAAAAAAATAAATAACAAGCTGAAAGTCCCAACATCAAGCTCGGTTTGCCATTGAAGAGAATTTTGGGGAATTTTTGGGGAAATCCTGGCAGCAAAGTGATCTTTAAGTACCCTGAAAAAATACTTAAAAAAGCCTCAAAAGGGAACCCATAATAATTGTGTTTACAAGGTGAAGATGTTAATAAAGTAAAGTGCTGAGAAATACCTTAAATAAATATAGGTTTACTCCTATATAGTGTTAGGTTTACTCACATTTCACCCAAACCGATGAAAGTGCATAGTTTACAAATTAATAAAAAGAAAAAAAAAAAAAAATGAAAAAAGCAGCTACGAAAACTACACAGAAAAACTGTTCAATACGTGATGGAATTTATTTAAACTGAGCTCTTTCAGCTGAGCCCTCCAGTATTTGCATGGATTGCACTGGTGTTAACGTTAACGTCAACGTAAAAAGCCGCGGCAGTGGCGCATGTGTGTTGCCTTTTACAGTTTTACGGGGCGCGTGTTGGCCGCCCACTTTGCGCCCTACCTCCCCCTTGTGATGTATTTGATACAGTGGAACCTTTATAGGGGAAAAATGTTGTAATATTTAAATTGAATTATTAAGATTGTAAACATATTTTATGCCCATAAAAGATATTTAATTTTTTAATCAAAAAATGTTGCTATGTAAAATAAGCCCACTTGAATTTTTAAATATTTTTTTGGAGGTGATTTTCATATAAATAAAGACTTTAAAAAATTCCCTAAAAATTATTTTAAAATACCAGCATTTTTAAAGGTTAATTACCTAGAGACCCTACTGTATTTCTTATTGTTGCTGCTGTTTTTTTTTTTTTATTATTATTTCAGGAGAAGCTTACAAAAAACCCGTGGCTCGGAGAGTGAGCGAGATAGAGCGGCGGGGGTGTTACAGAGTGCGAGTGGGATAGCCGTAGATGCGGCGCTGCTTTCAATGACGCGACAACAAAAGCAATTAACAAAATTCGCGTACGAAATCGAGCGACAACAACACCAACAGCCATTTGGCCTTCTCCATATTGGCAGCGGCCTAGCGCCGGCAAAAACAACAACAACACCAACAACCATAAAAACAAATTGTTTGTGATTAAATAAACAAAAACCAGATCAGTAGAAAAATAAAACTAAGTCAAAAAGAAGAAGGAGAGACGAACAATGACAGTTTCATATGCGGGTGAAGTGCCAAATGGAAGCAGCTTTGGCTGCTTCTGGAAGATCCTATGGAAGTGAGTATTGTTTAAACAAAATTACCATATAATTAAATAAATAATTTAAAAAGATGATAAGACAGAAATATGAATTAATTGAAATTATAACAAACCCGGTTTTGATTAACAAAAGTCCCCTAAAAAAAAATTAAAGAAAATCACTATCTCTGTGTACTCCCGGCTCCAGTGTCACAACTAACTGGGTCAACACCCAAGAGTTAGCGATTCCGGGGATTTTTCCGCATTACTCATAGCCATCCACCTGTCCCCCGAGTGTTTACCAACGCAATTAACATCCGATACACCGAACTTTTCTCTCTATATGGAGAGAGGGAGAAGCACTATTGACAGATCAGGTTATTTTTTGTTGTTTTTAGAGTGTGTGTGTAACCCCCACAGTTTGCTTTAATTGTTTCCCCCAAGTGCAGTCACTCGTAACTGGGCAGTTAGAATAGCTAAAGCCATAGCGTCCAGTTCCAGTTACTGTTGCACAGTTCCAGTTTTCGCCATTCAAACCAGAAAAGAAGAGAGAATTTGATGGCCATAACTCTCTGCCGAATGATGATAAGGCACACACCACGTTTTGTAATGGTTTTACTAATTGAAAACTTATGCAAGCTGAAAAACACAGCTTCGAGAATGTAAAAATTACCTAAAATATATTGTTTATGCCTTAAGTCATTAATTTGTAAAAAAAAAAGTTTTTTTAATTAAAATTTTTGGAAAATTTCTAGAAAACAAAGAATGTATTTGTGTCGATAAAACAAATAACAAAATCTCAATATTCGAAATGGTAGCAATATATCGATCATTTTAGCCATCTCTAGATAGTTATAAAGGTAAAGACATTTACATCGACGCTTATCGATTTTTAATCGGGTCTTTAAAATAAAAAAACTTTTATTATTTTCTAGAGCTTTTAAAAGCTTTTAAAACCGCGATAAAAATATTTATTTCTTCATATTTTTCTATCAAAATTTAAAAAATTTAAATCGATAAAAATATATTAATACCCTATTCATCATCCCTAATTAATGCCTTGGCAACCCAACATTTTTGTTGATAAAAAGGCCACAGAAACCTTGATCAAAACAAACAGAACGAAGACCCCACCTGTATAGGTACCAGTTTTTCAAAGCGGTTATGCCAATCATTACTTATACAAATATTTTTGTCTGTTCTTTTTTTTTTTTATAACGTATCAAATCACACTTTAAGACATTAGAATTCAGTGGAACAGACATGCTAGATAGGAATACCCCCATAAAATAAATATCTTGCAAAACTAGCGACCCATTAAAATCGAAAATGAATCTGAAATATGATGATTAAGGGAGAAGGGGACATGGATAAATGGCTAAATGAGGAAATCGTTTCCGAACGCTGACAAAAAACCAGTTAGTTACAGTTCAAAGTCGGCTAACTTCGACTGAGCCATAAATACCCCGAGTTATTTAATTAAAAAATTTAAAAAACAATTTATTTCCCTTTTTTTAAATAGATGGCGCGGCAGCGTTTACAAATTGGTGTGGCGCGAATTAATTGCGTATTTGTGTTTATACTATACCATAAATGTTATCTATAGATTTGGCCTGACGGAAAGTCAGCAGTCGTGAGTATTACTTAAAGTTTTAGTATTACATTTAAGGAATTATTTTGCGAATTTTTCTTTACAGAATATTTAAGAAAATCCGCCTGTACTTTAGTCAGCAGGGTGAGAGTATACCCATGTCCTTTGTGCTGGGCTTCTATGTAAATCTGGTGGTGAAACGTTGGTGGGAGCAATACCGCCTTCTGCCCTGGCCAGATACGTTGGCCCTGTTCATCAGTGCGGCCATACCCAACTCTAATGGAGGTGTTAATGTAAGAATATTTGGGGAAATAAATTAAGGAAAATAATTAAATTAAATTAAGCTAATATAATACTTTTAAACAGAACGAAACAGGCCGCCTGATGCGTCGCAATATCATGCGCTATATGGTTCTGGCTTATGTTATCACCTTGCAGAGAATTTCCCTGCGCGTCAAGCGTAGATTTCCCACCACCCAGCATCTGGTGGATGCGGGTTTGATGCACGAATCCGAGATGAAAATCTTTGAGGCTTTGAATGCCAAGAGTCCCATGTCTAAGTACTGGATGCCCCTGGTCTGGGCCACAAATATAATCAATCGAGCCAGGAAAGATGGCCTGATAGCCTCGGATCACATAGTGCAGACCATATTGGTGGAGCTCTCGGATATACGTAGACGTTTGGGTGGCTTGATAGGCTACGATACGGTCTGTGTTCCTTTGGTCTACACGCAGGTGGGTTTTTAATTATTTAATTACTTTAAAATATATTTTAAAAATATTATAAAAATATTTTAAATTCATATTTATTAGGTGGTCACCCTGGTGCTGTATACCTACTTCATAGCCGCCCTTTTGGGCCGCCAAATGTTGCCCCAAGTCCTTGATCGCAATGGTCGCGAGGATCCCGATCTGTTCTTTCCCCTCTTCACCGTTTTGCAGGTGAGTCTGGCTAATACGATTATTTCCACGAATTATTTTAGACGACGTAAAGAAGTTATCTTAATTTGCACGTTCCGCCTTATTTACCATAAATCAGAGTTCATTTTGCACGTCTCGACGTTTTGTAAAAGTTTAAAAACTTGTTGCGGTTTTTTGTTATTCATTATGGTGGTTTTTTTTTTTTTGTGTTTGTTTTTTTTTTTTGCATTATTTTTTTGTTTTTTAGGCAAATGTAATGGCTATACCTTGTTAACGATACGCCACAACGCTGCTCTATATATCATGATAGGGCCTGGCTGTTGTTTTTGCTTTGGTTTCTGCGGTTCTCTGCCGGGGACAGATTTCAAGTGCCTTATGTAAACGATTCGCGGTCACGTTCCCCGTAATAAATTGACATTTTGGCGGTCTGTGTTTTTTCCCGATATAGATCTGCAACAAGTGTTTAGCTATCATTATTCACTGTTAATGTGCATTCCACCAAATACCGTATGATTTTTTTGTAAGCTTTTAGCCACAAAAAAAGTGAATGGATTGGGAATGGGAATGCCGGCAAAGCATCCCTGGCGTACCTCGAAATCGTTCTCGAGTCTGTTGTCTACCTTTTTTTTTTTTTGTAAATTTTTTATATGATGTAATTAACCGATTTTATCGCATTCAATTAATCTCCGCAGTTTGTTTTCTACGTGGGCTGGCTGAAAGTGGCCGAGGTGCTAATCAATCCCTTTGGCGAAGATGACGATGATATCGAGCTCAATTGGCTCATTGACCGGCACATTAAGGTGAGTTTAAAAGGGGTATTTAATATTTAAGAAAAGTAAAATTAAAAGTTTTAAGGGGAAAAAAGATAAGAAAGCATCTGTTAACTGATTGCCAGTTTGTTAGAAACAGCTGAACACTCAAGCCTGCTGTAAATTATTGACAAGATCGTTGTTTGTTTATGGCATAGAGATATATTTAAATATATTTAAAACTCTTAAGAAAAATCTTTGATAAATTCCAATCAAAGTATATTTAAAAAGCAATACTCTATTAGCTATCAAGTTAACGTAATTCAAGCTGACACGTTGTCTTTACTCCAATTAGACGTTATAAATTGTCGTAAATTAGTGGAAATAATTCCTGCGGTGTATGTGGCCATAAAACAATCATTCAAACCATTTCATTTGAGAAACAAAAATTAAAAACGAACAAAAGTTCCCCGAGTATATCACCAAAAACCTGTATAACTTCCAATTAATTTCATTTAGCGTAAGGTAGATAAGTTCTCAGCGTTTCAAATTAAATTACCAACTTCCATATATCAGAACAGATGGCCACAATTCCAACTCTGATTCAAAATACTTAGAAAAGAAGCGATTAAGTCAAACCTTGAGCAAGCATCCGCAAGATACTTATTTGTATCTCGTCGCAGGCTAATATCCATAATTATAGTTTTTAGAGATTTCGCAGTATTATGACTGTTAAGATCTCGAGTTGGATTCGCTAATTGGGTTAGCGTGCTAGCTATGTAAAGATTTTTGCGCTCTTAAAGCGATAATCGCCTGAGTCAGCCACTTCTTGGATTGCTGCTGAAAGGAGAAGAACAAGTCTGTCTGCCACGTGCTAAAAATAACAGGCATTCTCCACATAGCCAAGCTCAGTTTTTTTTGCAGGAGAAAGAAGTTGGAGATGTGTTGGGTTTTAAAATACACTTTCTAGAGAGTTTGAGAGAGGAAGTAAAAAATAATTTTAAATTTATTTGATTTAAAAAAGGCGTTTAAACCACTTTTAAGGTAAATTTAATATCCTAAAATCACGAAAGATAATTTTAAAATAATTATCAAAGCTTTTTTAGTAATTCTGTCTTGTAAATTTGTTAAGGAATAGGTATATTTATTATATTTTAAAATACGTAAGCAATTTCTAGCCCGAATATAAGCTGCAACTAGTTTTATAATCAGCTAAGATTAAATTTGCATTATAAGCCTGATATTCAAATATATATTTAGTTTACCTAATGCTTTTTTACAATTTAAATGTCTCATTTAATAGCTAAATATTATATGACAAATATTTCTAATCGTTCTTGAATAGAAGTAAACACATTTATGTGGAAACCAGAAAATGATTTATTAGTCTTAGATAAATTATAATTGAGCCTAAGCCGTAAACTAGTTTTTTAACCGATAATAAATACATATTAATCCGCGTGACAGTGATTTAGTGAGACATTTACTAGTGACAAATGGAATGAGCAAATCTTAATTTAAATTTATTAAATGTAAATACATTTTCAAGCTAAGAAAAAGTAAATAAATCCAGTAAAAACTAGTGCAAACCTGGAACTACAATCAGGGCATCAGACTTCGCCTATATATCCCTTAAGATGACTGGAGTTTTTGGACTTTGTTGTGTTAGGAGATGGCTCCTCGAGTGTGTGTGCACTCCGTGTTTGTATCTGTGTTTTGGGGCCTGCCGTTGCCTGCAATTATTTACAAAAGCCAGCAGCAGCAGCAGCAGCAGCAAAAGTAAATTGAAAACAGGTTTTTGTTCAAAAAATGAGAGAAAAAAAAGCATTAAACGCAGGAAAAAATCCGAACAGAAAACATTGAAACCTCTTTTGTAGAGTTTTTTTAATCGGGAGTTTCTGTGTGTGTTTTTTTATGGTCACCTTAGCAGAGTTTTGCTCGATTTGGGAAAATGCATCCACAAACGCCTCGTTTTGGCCCGGTTATCAGGGGGTTAATGTTATGGCCAACACCTCGCCAAGCCAAGCAAAAGGTTCCACAGACGCCCAGACGTGACTCTCCGCTGAGTCGCTCGTAAATGGCAAAATGGCAAAATGATTAACCAAATGAGTGTTTTTTCTACATTTTTCTCCCTCATTCCCATTTATTATTATTACTTTTTGCCTTAGTTTTATTTTTTGCAAGTTTCTGTTGTGGGCTGAGTGTGTGTGTGTGTGTGTGTTATGGAATAATTAAAAAAACAACTTGTAAACAATTTCACTTTTTCTTTTGTCTCTTCGATGTGGGCCACACTCTCAACTGGCTCAATTGCCGTGACGCAATTGGGTTTTGAAGAGCCGCCGGAATCGCGAATGGCGAACACGTTCCGATTTATAGAGGGCCCTCGATCTGATCTACTTTTTGGTTGATTATTAACTTTCAGGCCGCCTACATGATCGTGGACGAGATGCACGAGGAGCATCCGGAGCTGCTGCGCGATCAGTACTGGGAGTGTGTGGTGCCCAAGGATCTGCCTTATACCGTGGCCTCGGAGCATTATCGCAAGGACGAGCCCAAGGGATCGGCGGAGAAGTACAAGGTGAAGAAGGAGGATGCCATGTATGCCAATATAATGCCCGGAGGTGGCAAAAGGATGCTCAGCGATGATGTCTATGCGGATTATGTGAGTAAATAGATGCTGGAATATTAATTAAAAATAAAATATATATTTAAAAAACTTGTAAAATAAATACTAATATTGTTTAATTAATATTTTAATAGGAAAGCGTTGACACTCCCATGGTGGAGCGGCGGAAAAACAACTGGCTGGTGCGTCAGCTCTCCCGCATGGGCTCAATGCGTAGCCAGTCCACAGCCTACTCCTCCGGCGGACTGCCCTTCAACCGGAACCGCCTGAACTCTGTGTATTCTAGTCCCGAGTCGGGCTTGCCTTTGACCATACTGCAGCAGCAGCAATTGCAGCAGGCGCAGCAGCAGCAGCAACAACAGGCGGGATCACAGCCTAGTAAATCGAGTCTCTATGGCAAGTTTGTGCATCGCAAGTCGATCAGAGCTCAAAGGCAATTGATCAAGCAGAGTGAGTATTAAAATATAAGAATAAAATAATAAATATAGAAACTATATTTAATACCTAAAACTCAAAATTATTTAGAGTGTATAAATAAGTTATTTTTGCACCCAAAAGTATGCTTTCACTAAACAAATTCCTCTCCCAACAGACTCCAAGCTAAATGGCTTGAATGTAAATGTGGCCAAGACCACTAGGCCCAGGATACCCACGCCCGAGGTGACCAAGGATGGCAATACCAATCCAGGTAAGTAAAATCCCCAAAGCACCTGCAAAACTCTTTCTCTCTATATGGCACCACTTCACCACCTTGTAGCCACCAGCTCGGTTTTAATGGCACCCCAGCAGCTGAGCACCACCAGCGCACCTCCACCGGGCATGTACCCCTCCTCCTACGCACCCGACACCCTACTGCACCACCAGGAGAGCGGACAGGTGCTGGGCACGCTGCTGCTCTCGCCCATCAAAGAAATGGATAGCTCATCGTCCAATAACACTTTGATTCCAGGACATCCAGCCACAGCAGCTTTGGCAGCCAGCATGAAGGAGGGTTATGCGGCAAGCAGTGAGTTTCCTAAGGAAAATCCTAGAAAATCCTTGCTGAAGTTTTTTTTATAACCAATCTGCAGATATCCCGGCAGCCACCAACATCACCACGCTTTCCTTCCCCTTCACCGTGACCACCACCAGCGGTGGAGAAACCATGCCCACGGGTACTTTAAGCATCCTGCCCATTACAGCCAATGCTCAGTTGCCCACGATAACCACCACAGCCAGTGGCTATGATCAAAACGATGTGATCACCACGATTCCGGTATCCCTTTCCATTCAGCGGTCCCCCTCCTCATTGTCCATTGTGGAGCTAACCGGTGGCGATGTCCAGGATGGATATGGCAACAGTGCTTCCAGCAATGGCAATGGTGGTGGCGGCATCACCACCACAGCTTTGCTCTCCGTGAAGCCCTTGAATGGTCACTCGAACATCTCCAGGAACAACAGCTTCAACTTGAGCCTGAACCTGCAGGATCAGCAGCAGCAGCGATCTTCGGTGAGATCGACAGGACCCACGGATACCGTGGACACGGCGGCCTCGTTGCCCACGATAAGCCTGTCGCAGAAGCCCACGGAAACGGGAGGATCTTCGGCGCCCTCGACGCTGGCCAAGCACAAGCCGGAGCAGAAGACGGGAGAGGTGTATGTGTGACACCGGTAGGAAAGAGAGGAGCCACGTAATTAGGTTTAAGGCCCACCCGGAACCAATAAGATGATATTAACTGTAGCCAGAAAATGGTTTTATCTAATTCAGATATAAACTGGATTTTTTACAAATTTTAAGAGAGTTGGAAGGACAATCAAATTAAAAAACAGATATTCAGTTATGCAGGTATGACACCCTATATATTACATAAAAGAAAAAACAAATCAAAAGTATTCTAGTTCAAGTTGTAAAAATCTTTTCGAACTATTCATGAATTTGTGTCTTTCAAGGTTCTTATAAAAACTTTAATTAATTTTTTTTTAATAAATTATCAAAGCTGCATTTTAAAGGTAGATAAAGGCTTCATGAAGTAGCAACTAAAAGAAATCATTTCCCCCAAAATATATAAACACTCTTAACACAGTCCAACTACAGCTCAATAAAATTCTAGAAAAATGCAATAATCAAATTACCATATTATACAGTAACTGTCTAGTTTATTGTACATACTTAGTATATTTTATAAGAAATTAACTAATTGTTTTTTTGGCACTTGCCATATGTCTTAGCTACGCCTTAAATTCATGGCGAATCTTTGTAAAGAATCTCTATCTCGTGTAGGCCGTGTAAATACTTGTAAACCAACACAGTATGTGATATGCGATTGTTATCCAGCTAGAGATATCTGTTTATAAGTATAAGTTTATATATTTTGTAAAAATAATCCCATTAAATGTAATATAAACTATAAATATAGAAAAATCAATGCCTTGTTCAGATAAAGAGGCGACCTCTTGTAGTTATATATCTATACCTTTTAAAATAAAATGTATAACAAGAGAATAGTTATTCCACATTTTGGTTGTTAAAAGAGATGTGGAAGAGACTCTTTGCCATCAATTTAGACTCTTCCAACCTACCCCAAGAGACGTAGGAGAGAAAGATCAATTAGAATTTGAACCCAAACGCTGATATATGTGTACTCAACTAAATTTAAATGGCAGAGAAGCTTGAATTCTGCAGTCAGTCGCGCCTGAGAGCTCAGGCGGACACCATCTTCGGTCCAAAAAAAAAAATAAACTTCTTCGAAAGTTCCCAAAAGTGCAGAATAAATCACAGAAAGTCTTGATAAAAAGGTGAATATCCCAAGGCAAAGGTACCGATTTCACTCTTTCAAAGCGTGTGACCTACAAACTGGCGCTCCAATTTAACCAGGAATGTGCCCAATAATATATATATATGATATTCTATCACTTGACCCCGCGGGTCAATGAGAACTATGTGAGAGAAATATACAAACTTGCATGCGGCGGCAGAGTGTGTGTTGCCTAATTGAATTAACCTTTTGTCTGGTTTCCCCGGAGAAATCTTGACCACGGATCGATGGACCATTGAATAATAAAAGCATATTTAATTGCCATTCCGTCAGTGACCAGTGTCGATCATGGATCGCGATGAGGTCTCTACGACCACCACCAGTGAGGGCAAGTCCCAGGGGGAGGCTCCGCCGGCTGAAGGACTGGAGCCCACGCAACCCATTAGTTTCCTGACCCTCTTCAGGTTCTCCACGTATGGAGAGATAGCCTGGCTGTTCTTTGGCTTCATCATGTGCTGCATCAAGGCTTTGACCCTGCCCGCCGTGGTCATCATCTACAGCGAGTTCACCTCCATGCTGGTGGATCGAGCCATGATGTTTGGCATTAGCTCCAAGGTCCATGCTCTGCCACTGTTCGGAGGCGGTAAAAGTCTGTAAGGAGAAAAATTTGCATACATTTTTAGAGGAGAGGTTATATCCTTTTTTCTCAAAAAATATTTATAGAACCAACGCCACTCGGGAGGAGAACAGCGAGGCCTTGTATGACGACTCCATTTCCTATGGCATTCTCTTGACCATTGCCTCGGTGGTAATGTTCATTTCCGGTATCTTTTCCGTGGACATTTTCAATGTGGTGGCCCTGCGTCAGGTCACCAGGATGAGGATAATGCTTTTTAGCTCTGTAATGCGTCAGGACATAGGCTGGCATGATCTGGCCAGCAAGCAGAACTTTACCCAGAGCATGGTGGAGTAAGTTTTGGATATCCTATAAAGTCTTAAAATCTCTATCTTAATTTTCTCCAGCGATGTGGAGAAGGTTCGCGATGGCATCTCCGAGAAAGTGGGTCACTTTGTCTACCTGGTAGTGGGCTTCATCATCACCGTAGCCATATCCTTTGCCTACGGCTGGAAGCTCACCCTTGCTGTGAGCTCCTACATTCCTCTGGTGATTCTGGTTAATTACTATGTGGCCAAGGTGGGTATATATTTTATAAAATATTTTTTAAAACAGTTTCTTTAAGGTTCCCTTTTTTTTAAACCCAGTTTCAAGGCAAGCTGACTGCCCGCGAACAGGAGTCCTATGCCGGAGCTGGCAATCTGGCCGAGGAGATCCTGAGTGCCATTCGCACTGTGGTCTCTTTTGGTGGCGAAAAATCAGAAGTTGAGCGTTATGAGAACTTCCTGGTTCCTGCCCGTAAGGCCAGTCAGTGGAAGGGAGCCTTCTCCGGGGTCAGTGATGCTTTGTTGAAATCCATGTTGTATCTGTCCTGCGCTGGAGCCTTTTGGTATGGCGTCAATCTCATCATTGACGATCGTGGTGTGGAGGATAAGGAGTATACGCCAGCTATTCTGATGATTGTAAGATAAAGATCCCTTCAGATGAGGTATAAACCTAATATTTGAGAAATTTTTAGGCCTTCTTTGGCATCATTGTCGGAGCAGATAACATAGCCAGGACTGCACCCTTCCTCGAGTCCTTTGCCACCGCCCGGGGATGTGCCACCAATCTCTTCAAGGTTATTGATCTCACCTCCAAGATAGATCCTCTCTCCACAGATGGCAAGCTCTTGAACTATGGTCTTCGCGGTGATGTGGAGTTCCAGGATGTGTTCTTCAGATATCCCTCGCGACCTGAGATAATAGTCCACAGAGGCTTAAATATCAGAATCAGAGCGGGTCAAACGGTGGCTCTGGTTGGTTCTTCGGGCTGTGGAAAATCCACCTGTGTGCAGTTGCTGCAAAGATTCTATGATCCTGTCTTTGGCGCTGTTTTGCTGGATGATCTGGACATAAGGAAATATAATATTCAGTGGCTGAGATCGAATATTGCGGTGGTGGGTCAGGAACCGGTGTTGTTTTTGGGGACCATAGGTAGGTTTTTCTAAGATTTGTGAATATATATTATTAAATTTATTGTTTAACAGCCCAAAACATCAGCTATGGCAAGCCAGGAGCCACCCAGAAGGAAATAGAAGCTGCTGCCACTCAAGCAGGAGCCCATGAGTTCATCACCCATCTGCCAGAGGTGAGTTTAATAATATTATAGATTTATATATAATATAATAATTATTTTTAAATAATTATTCCCCCAGAGCTATCGCACCATGATTGGCGAGCGTGGTTCTCAGCTCTCTGGAGGCCAGAAACAACGCATTGCCATTGCCCGCGCCCTCATCCAGAACCCCAAAATCCTGCTCCTCGACGAGGCCACCTCTGCCTTGGATTACCAATCGGAGAAGCAGGTCCAACAGGCTTTGGATTTGGCCAGCAAGGGTCGTACCACGATTGTGGTCTCCCACAGACTGTCAGCCATTCGGGGAGCGGACAAGATCGTCTTCATTCACGATGGCAAGGTGCTGGAGGAGGGCTCTCATGATGACCTGATGGCCCTGGAAGGCGCTTACTACAACATGGTTCATGCCGGAGACATCAAAATGCCCGAGGAGGTGGAGAAGGAGGAGAACACGGAACAGGATGCGAAGCGTATGAAAATGGGTTGAAATTTGTTATTAATTTTTATAGAAAATATTTTTCCTTGCAGGCAAAAGTCTAGCTCTCTTTGAGAAATCCTTTGAGACGAGTCCTTTGAACTTTGAAAAGGGCCAAAAGATCAGTGTCCAGTTCGATGAGCCCATTGTTAAACCCGTAGCTAAGGACACAAATGCCCAGCTGGTGGCCGAGGTAACCCCTGCCGTTGAGAAGCCCAACTTCTTCAGGACCTTCGCCAGGATTCTGAAGCTGGCCAGGCCCGAGTGGTGCTACCTCATACTGGGCACCATCAGTGCCATTGGAGTAGGCTGTCTATATCCTGCTTTTGCCATTATTTTTGGTGAATTTTATGCTGCTCTCTCGGAGCAGGATCCTGAAGATGCTCTGCGTCGCACCGCTGTTTTATCCTGGGCCTGTCTAGGCCTGGCTTTCTTGACAGGATTGGTGTGCTTCCTGCAGACATATCTCTTCAATTACGCTGGCATTTGGCTAACTACCAGGATGAGGGCCATGACATTTAAGGCCATGGTGAGCCAGGAGGTGGGCTGGTTCGATGACGAAAATAACTCTGTGGGAGCTCTGTCTGCTCGTCTGTCGGGTGAAGCAGTAGGGGTCCAAGGCGCCATTGGTTACCCGCTGAGTGGCATGATCCAGGCCTTGTCCAATTTCATCTCGAGTGTCACCGTGGCCATGTACTACAACTGGAAGCTGGCTCTGTTGTGTTTGGCCAACTGTCCCATTATAATTGGTTCAGTGATCCTGGAAGCCAAGTGGGTTTGAAGTCTCTTTTTTCGTATAGAATATCCTTATATTTCCAAACCTTTTTCCAGGATGATGTCCACTGCCATTGTGCGGGAGAAGCAGGTGATCGAGGAGGCTTGCCGCATAGCCACCGAGGCCATTACCAACATCAGAACAGTGGCGGGACTGAGAAGAGAGGCTGATGTCATCCGGGAGTACACCGAGGAGATCCAGCGAGTGGAGGTGCTCATCCGCCAGAAGCTAAGGTGGCGAGGTGTCCTGAATTCCACCATGCAGGCCTCGGCCTTCTTTGCCTATGCAGTGGCTCTGTGCTATGGCGGTGTCCTGGTGTCCGAGGGTCAGCTCCCCTTCCAGGATATTATCAAGTGAGAGAGTAGAAACTTATAATTAATAATCAGGAATTATAAAATATATAATTTTTTTTAAGAAAGGTATAAAGAAGCTTAATATAAATTATCCTTTTTTCTCCCTCTTTTTAGGGTCTCTGAAACCCTGCTTTATGGCTCCATGATGCTGGCCCAATCCCTGGCCTTCACTCCCGCCTTCTCCGCCGCCTTGGTGGCTGGCCATCGTCTTTTCCAGATCCTGGACCGCAAACCCAAGATCACCTCTCCCATGGGTACTATCAAGAACACTTTGGCCAAGCAGTTGAATCTCTTTGAGGGAGTACGCTATAGAGGCATACAGTTTAAATATCCCACAAGACCTGATGCCCAGATCCTGAATGGTTTGGATCTGGAGGTGCTAAAGGGTCAAACTGTGGCCTTGGTGGGTCACTCGGGATGCGGAAAGTCCACCTGTGTGCAGTTGTTGCAACGCTACTACGATCCCGATGAGGGGAGCATTGTAAGTTCTTCGGGGATAAATTAAATTTAAAAAAAATATTAATAAATATATTTCCCAACCCAGCACATTGATCACGACGACATTCAGCATGATCTGACCCTGGAGGGAGTGAGAACCCGCCTGGGCATAGTCTCCCAGGAACCTACTCTCTTCGAGAGATCAATAGCAGAGAATATAGCCTACGGAGACAACAGGAGATCGGTGCCCATGGCGGAGATCATTGCTGCGGCCAAGAGTGCCAATGCCCATAGTTTCATCATCAGTCTGCCCAATGGCTATGATACCCGGATGGGGGCCCGAGGCACCCAACTCTCCGGAGGCCAGAAACAACGTATTGCCATTGCCCGGGCTCTGGTACGAAATCCCAAGATCCTGCTGCTGGATGAAGCCACCTCTGCTTTAGACTTGCAAAGCGAACAGTTGGTCCAACAGGCTTTGGATTCTGCCTGCTCGGGACGCACTTGTATTGTGATTGCCCATCGCCTGTCCACCGTCCAGAATGCGGATGTGATCTGCGTCATCCAGAACGGCCAGGTGGTGGAGCAGGGCAATCACATGCAGCTGATATCCCAGGGAGGAATCTATGCGAAGCTACACAGGACCCAAAAGGAACACTAAAATCGCATATTTTATTTAAAATATTATTTAAATTTTTGTAATTTGTCACCAAAGAGAAAAACCTACTCAAAACTGAATAAACTTTCACACTATACTTTTTCACATTCATAACGTTTATAGTTATTGAAGGAAGATAAGTTTTGGCAGAGGAATACCTAAGAGTTACCTAAGGGAGATTTTATAATTGTTTTTAAGACGAACAAAGTTTACCCAAGTTAAGGAAGTGCACAATTTTTTAGGTGTGTCTATAGACCTGCCCAAA
Organism: Drosophila ohnishii; assembly: GCA_018905755.1. Lineage (NCBI taxonomy): Eukaryota > Metazoa > Arthropoda > Insecta > Diptera > Drosophilidae > Drosophila > Drosophila ohnishii. The sequence goes on along the minus strand of JAEIII010013016.1, from coordinate 10,586 downwards.
AGCAACTGACAATTGCTTCGAGTTATAAGATCTGTAATTGGGGTTATCAGAGAGGGAGAGATAAAGAGGCGCCTATCTTTGTGGCATCTATATAAACCTCCCAGCCACACGACTGATTTTCATAGTCATGGTCAATGATATAAACTGTGGATAAGATAAATAGTTTTCAATTGAATGATGAAATCTCACCCCAGGATTTCCCTTTAATACTTATTTTGTTTTTAAGAATATATTGAACAAGTACTATTTTAGCCAAAGAAATATTGCTTCTGTTTTTCGGTTATGCTATCATTTTTTGAGAACATGGAAACGTGACCCCATTGGGCACAACTTAGTCTGGAATTCAAATAACGTCAAATTTGCGTAACTAGATTACCATTTCCGCGATTGATGGCTACCCGCCAGTGCTGTCTTTTTGTGAGATTTCTAGTTAGGCATATTTTTAACTTAATAATTTTAATTATCTTTACAATATATATAACTTAAAATATAGTCGGAACTTATTTTTCTTTAAAATATTTGTTTATATTGTTAAATATCTCTATAAAATCCTAGATATCGTGGAATCCCTTTACTAGCTATCTGTCTAAACTTGACTTTTAGTCACGAAATCCTCATAAATTTAGTCGAGCTTTGAGGAATTTTTATGGCCAATTATAAATACCTAAATATTTGTTAAGAACTGCGAAAAAAAATAGGAAATATATTGTTTTGTTTTTGAGTGCTACAATTGTTGACTAGAGACTTTTATAACATTTTTGTAAAAACTTAAAAAGGTATATTTAATGTTTGTAAAGACTTACTCCCGAATTCTATGGGAATATATGGAATAAAGATATGGATATATATATTTTTTTTAAATATAAAACACTTGATAATTACAATAAATATATTTTCAACTGTCTGTTTTTTTAAGGTTTTTCCTGAAATGTGTATCTTGTCAATATCAAATTTAAAGATATAAATAATAATCCTACTTAAATGAAAATATTCTCTTAATTATTCTACTTTCTCATTTAATCATTTTCTTAATGTTATCCCTTTTCCTGATTTTTTCTTCAATTTCCCAATGCCAACACTGTTGCACACACACCTTGCTGCTGGAAGAAATGGGTTCTACGATTTTCCTCAAGTCATGTTGAGGGAGAACCTTGAGTAAAATCAATTCAATTGATATTAATAAGCGACCATCCATCTGAGAGTCTATTTGAACTTTAATAGAAACCGAATTTGTAGAAAACTGACGCCATCGCCGCCAGACGCGCCAGTCGCCTTCTGCACTCCCAACGGAACGGAACAGCCGCGCAGCGCGAAAACATTTCTCCGGAACGCTCGTCGTCCGCCAGCTCGTTCGGGAATGCAAAACAATTAAAAGGCTTAAAGAGAAAGAAAAAAAATATATATAATAAGACGATCCCAGTCAGATCAAAGCAAAGGGAGTGTGAGTGGAGTTAATTAGCCAGAGCCAGAGTCTGAGTCGGAGTCGGAGTAGCAAGAATCGATTCGGGGACCATCGCTTCATCGAGTGCAAACGAACTGCGGGCGTTTCGATTTTTGGTTTCGCCTCGCGTGCATTTTCTTAACTATTAATTGACCCCGCCGGTCAATGAGTTTGACTATCATCTAAATAAAAAAGGAAATAAATAAATATCTATAGGCGAGAGATAGTTTGTGACAATCATAAATAATGCCGTCGCTCGGCGATGACAACCCCGCGGAGACGGAGACCGATCCATCCTCTTCGCCGAAAAAGGACAAAACCAAGGAGAAGGCTCAGCCTATGATTAGCTACAAGGAACTCTTCCGATATACCGATGGCTGGGATTATGTTTTGCTTCTTTCCGGTTTGGTGGCAGCTTTGCTACAGTCCCTGGTCTATCCCATTGCCATTGTTGTCTACAGCGAACTGGTGGCCATGTTCATAGACAGGACCCTGGGACAGGGCACCAGTTCGGGTACCATTGGATTGCCTCTCTTTGGAGGAGGAAAAATACTGTGAGTAGTGAAATTACTGAGAATGATTTTTTATATTTTAAGAATTTAAAACTAAACAAAGTCAAAATAATCGAATTCATTTATTTAGTTGTTAAATTTGTAAAGGAATTTAAACAATTTATTTACTACAACTTTAACTGAGAGTCTTATTAAGAGTCATTAGATTAGCAATAAGTTTTATTTCGTTAAAATCAACGAAGAGAAAGAATGATTCAAACGTCTTGTAATTAAGGGTTTTCCTTTTTGGTACATAAAACCTTTTAATTGTTTAATTAACGCAACACAAAGAACTTTTACAAAAAAGAAATAAACAAAGGCTTTAAAGTCTAAACAACTTACTTTAGGATGTGGCGGTAAACATGGCCCCTAAAAAATAGTTCTGGCTTGAAATAAGTCACTGTTAAATTCAGAAATAGCTAGTTTACTTTATAAATTATTTGTATTTCTTTTTAATTAATTAAACTAATATATTTGTAATTTTAATATTCCTCAATCCCCAGCACAAATGCCTCCTATGAGGAGAACATGCAGGAGCTGCGCAAGGATAGTGTATCCTTTGGCATCCTCATGACCCTAAATACTCTGCTGATGCTGTTTTCTGGAATGTACTATGTGGATGCCTTCAACAGGTTGGCCTTGAGACTCACTGTCAAGATGCGCAGGGAGTTCTTCAAGGCCACCTTGAGGCAGGAGATCGGTTGGCACGATATGGCCAAGGATCAGAATTTCGCTGTGCGCATTACAGAGTGAGTGAAATATATTAAATATCAGAAAATAAAATATATAAAAATTAATTTATCTTCCCTTAGTAATATGGAAAAGGTGCGCAGTGGCATAGCCGAGAATCTGGGTCATTATGTGGAGATTATGTGCGAGGTCGTCATCAGTGTGGTGCTGTCCTTTATTTATGGCTGGAAACTGGCTCTGGCAATTGTGTTTTATATACCTTTGACACTGGTTGTCAACTCAGCAGTGGCGCATGTAAGTGTTTTCCGTATATTAAATTATTTAAGAATTTATTTACTAATTTAAAAAAAGGAATATAGAATTATAGCTTAATTAAGAACTGATTTTCTAGTGAAAAATCATAGAATTTGTTTACGCTCTCTTGCCAGCTTGAAGTGATCTTGAAAATGCGTTCAACTGAAAATTCGAAAATAGTTTTCTAAAAATAACACAAGTACCTACAGACAAAACATATATTTTCACAAATGTTCTGCCCTGAGAGTAATTGTGAGAAAATGTTCTCTGAAAATGAAATACCTGCTTTTACAAAAATTAGTTTACCTTTAAACTTTTATTTACAAACCAAAATAAATATCAATATCAATAAATTTATAAGAATTTGATTTGTTTTGTTTAAAATTAATAAAAACGCGCGTATATTTTATGGATTTCCTAAAAATAATTAGGTATTTGTGATTCTTAATAGTAAAATACAAATAATTATCAAAACCTTAAAATGTGTTATAATTTCCCTTTTTACTTAATAACAAATACGTGAATAGAAAGTCATAAATTAAATTTTATTAAGTTGAACCTAATATGATTACAGTTTGTGTTTTATTTAATTTGCTTCAAACGTTTTTTCAAGTGGCTAGAATGCCAAAAAAAAAAAGTTCAAGAGTTAATTGGTTGTTATTTAAATTAAATGGCTTTTGTTTGAAGAGTTCTATATGACCTCTGACCTTCTCTAATTAAAGAGCAATTTCTATGTGGCTTTGACTAATATTCTAGAGGTTTTTAAAGGTGTTTAAAAATGTTTCAAAATATTATTATTATTATTATTATTATTATTTTCCCCAGTACCAAGGCAAACTCACCGCCAAGGAACAGAGTTCCTATGTCCGGGCCAGTTCGGTGGTGGAGGAGGTGATCGGAGCCATTCGCACGGTGGTGGCCTTTGGCGGCGAACGCACTGAATCCGTAAGATACGACACGCTGCTCAAGCCCGCCCTCAAGGCGGGCAAATGGAAGGGCGTCTTCTCTGGTCTCAGTGACACGGTAATGAAGGCCATGTTGTTCATCACAGGAGCTGGGGCCTTCTGGTATGGCGCCAATCTGATCCTGTACTACAGGGATCCCAGCATTCCAATAAACGAGCGGGAATACACCCCAGCGGTGGTGATGATCGTGATATCCGGCATTATTGTGAGTGCCAATCAGATCTCCAGGACATCTCCCTTCCTTGAGACCTTCGCCATGGCCAGGGGATCGGCTTCGGCCATCTTGGAGGTTATTGATCGCCCCTCCCTCATTGATCCCCTGTCCAAGGCTGGAAAAATCCTGAACATGGGTCTCAAGGGCACTGTAGAGTTTCGAGATGTCTTCTTTCGCTATCCCGCCCGGGAGGATGTGATAGTCCTGCGCGGCCTCAATGTGGTGGTGGAGGAGGGTCAAACGGTGGCCTTGGTGGGTCCTTCGGGCTGTGGAAAGTCCACCTGCATTCAGTTGCTGCAGCGCTTTTATGACCCGGTCTTCGGTCAGGTTCTATTGGATGGCGAAGATGTGCGGAAGTATAACCTTAATTGGCTGAGATCAAACATAGCTGTGGTGGGCCAAGAGCCAGTGCTCTTCCAGGGAACTATAGGGGAGAATATCCGTCATGGAAAGCCAGAGGCCACGCAGAAGGAAGTCGAGGACTCGGCCAAGGCAGCCAATGCTCATGACTTTATCATAGCTTTACATAAGGTAATTAATTATATTTAACATTAATTAAATATTAAATTAAATTAACTTGTATCTCCCAGGGTTATGAAACTGACATCAGTGAGAAGGGCGTCCAGTTGTCTGGCGGACAACGCCAGCGTATAGCCATTGCCAGGGCTCTCATCCAGCAGCCCAAGATCCTGCTGCTGGACGAGGCCACCTCCGCCTTGGATTATCACTCTGAGAAGTTGGTCCAGGCCGCTCTGGACAAGGCCTGCAAGGGCAGGACCACCCTGGTGGTCTCCCATCGCCTCTCCGCCATCAGGCACGCCCACCGCATTGTCTATATTGACAATGGCAAGGCCGTGGAGCAGGGCAGCCACGAGGAGCTGATGAAACTGGGTGGTTTCTACCACAAAATGGTCAACGTTCACTCTTACGATGACTCTGCCGAGGAGTTACTCAACGATCTGGAGGATGTTGCCGAAACCAAGGAGCGAAAGCTTTCTTACGAAGTGGAAGGCTTCCACCTGGGCACCACCCGCAACTCCATAGTCTCGCTGGAGAAGAACGCCGAGTTCCAGATGAAGAACATTAATGGCCTGGTCAAGCCCATCACCTCGGTGGAGGAGGAGTTTGAGGAGACTCCTCCTGGAAATTATCTACGCACCTTTTTCCGCATTTTGGGTTGGGCACGACCCGAGTGGAGTTTCCTCATCATAGGCGCCATTTGTGCTGGAATTTATGGCGTGACCATGCCAGTGTTCTCCATTGTCTTGGCTGAGTTGTATGGCTCGTTGGCAAAGCCCACGGATGAGGAGGTTCTCGATCAGAGCGCCTCCATGGCCATTATCTCCTTGGTTATAGGTGTGGCCGCGGGAGTGGTGTGCTTCATTCAGACTTTCTTCTTTAATCTTGCGGGAGTCTGGTTGACCATGAGAATGCGGTGAGTCAGGGGGAGTTTTATAAAGTTTTTTTTCATAGAAAATTATATTTAATATATATTTCTGTAGCTCCAAGACCTTTAGCTGTATAATGCATCAGGAGATGGGCTGGTTTGATCGCAAGGACAACAGCATAGGAGCTCTTTCGGCCCGACTCTCAGGGGATGCAGCCAGTGTCCAGGGCGCCATAGGCTTTCCCCTGAGCAACATAATCCAGGCCTTCACCAACTTTATCTGCAGTATTTCCATTGCCTTTCCCTATTCCTGGGAGCTGGCTTTGATCTGCCTGAGCACCTCGCCCTTTATGATTGCCTCCATAGTGTTCGAGGCGAGATTTGGTGAGAAATCTGCTTTAAAGGAGAAGGAGGTGCTGGAGGAAACCAGTCGCATAGCCACCGAAACCATAACCCAGATAAGGACAGTGGCAGGACTTCGCAGAGAGGAGGCACTAATCAAGATATATGACCAGGAGGTGGAGCGTTATCGACTGCAGATCTTAAACCGACTCAAGTGGCGGGGTCTGGTGAATTCTTTGGGAAAGTCCTTGATGTTCTTTGGCTATGCTGTGACTTTGACTTATGGAGGACACATGTGTGCCGATGGCAATATCAAATTTGAGACTATTATGAAGTGGGTCAACCCTGAATTTAACTCTCTATAAACTATTAAATATATATTATTTTTCAGGATATCCAACACTATGCTCTATGGCCTTTTTATATTGGCCCAATCCCTGGCCTTTACACCCGCCTTTAATGCTGCTCTCCTCTCCGCCAATCGCATGTACGAGATTATAGATCGCAAGCCACAGATTCAGTCTCCGGAAACCCTTGAAATTCAACAGAATGGCAATGGAACTGCTGCCTACAAGACCAATGTTGTCCAGCAGGGCGTCAGCTATAGGGGACTTAACTTTGCCTATCCCTCGCGGCCTCATCTGAAGGTCCTGCAGAACTTTAATCTAGACATTACTCAGGGTCAGACAGTGGCCCTGGTGGGTGCCTCGGGCTCTGGTAAATCCACCTGTGTGCAGCTTTTGATGCGGTACTACGATCCTGATGAGGGGAAGATTGTAAGAACTAACTTTTGCTTACTATATATTAGATACTTATTTTTCTCTCTTTATAGCTCATCGATCAGGAGAGTATTCACCATGATATGGACTTGAAAACCCTGCGTCGTCGCCTGGGCATCGTTTCCCAAGAACCTTCCCTCTTTGAGAAGAGCATAGCGGACAATATAGGCTACGGCGACACCTCACGCAAGGTGCCCATGCAGCAGATTATTGAAGCTGCCAAAATGGCCAATGCCCATGAGTTCATCATGTCCTTGCCAGCCCAATATGAGACGGTCTTGGGCTCCAAAGGAACCCAGCTCTCCGGTGGACAGAAGCAACGCATAGCCATTGCCAGGGCAATGGTGAGGAATCCCAAGATCCTGTTGCTAGATGAAGCCACCTCAGCGCTGGATTTCCAAAGTGAAAGGGTGGGTTATACACTCTTCTATTATTTTTATAATTAAATATAATTAATAAATATATTTTTTCTATTTTTTAGGTGGTCCAACAAGCCCTGGACTCGGCATGTTCAGGTCGCACTTGCATCGTCATAGCCCATCGACTGTCCACCGTTCAGAATGCCAATGTGATTTGTGTGATTCAGGCCGGCAAGATAATGGAGCAGGGCACTCACTCGCAGCTTCTGGCCAAGAATGGCATTTACTCCAAGCTGTATCGCAGTCAGACGAAGGCCTCCTAAGATTCCAAGCCCAGAAATAGGCAGTAAATTTTAAATTTGTTAGCTGATAGTTGAGACGCAAACCAAAACCACTCTGGCCATAAGCAATAAAAGTGTTAGGAGTAGACGATAAATAAAGATAATGAATGGAATGATTTATTAAGAGTAAAGCAGTATAACATTTTATTTATAATAATGGGAGTTTTTCGTTTTATTAGATTTAATATTAACAAATTATTTAAGCAATTAATTAATTCAAATCTAATCTCTAATTTCTCATTCAGGAAAAAGCTCTTCCGTCACCCAATTGTTTGTCTTTGTTCTCCAAACTCTGGATAAGATAGGCTCGATAAGATTCGGTTAGTCTATATAAATATTAATACGCTACTGCATTGCGCTTTTCGATTTCACAGCAGTTGGTTCACATTAGCCTCTAAAGATGAGGGTCTTAATCTTAGTCTTATTTTTTTTGGGTAAGTAATTTCGGGGCCTAAAGATATAACCCCAATAAATCTGTTTATTTTAAAATCAGTCATAACGCATGGAGCAAATATTCCCCCAAAATCCTGCCCTTTGGAAAAGGATTGTGCAAAAGTGGAAGAGGCCAGTGCCATTTGTGGTTTGGATGAGGAAATGGGCTGCATTCGGAAATATGCCTCAAAGTGTCACCTGGATATAGCGGCTTGCCATCAAGGAAAAGGTAGGGAATTTATTAAATATTTTAAAATAAATTAAATATATAATAAATAAATATTAATTTATTTAAAAAAATTATAGAGTTCAAGGACTTTAGTGAACTTTATTGCTCAATGGAGGCATATTTCTGTGAAAAGTCATCCACCTATGAGCGTTGGACCATTTTCTTTGGCCATGAAGATGATTAAATTAAGTTATTTAAAGAAATAATGAAGTAAATCTTTAAGCAAGGGAGAAGATATAAATATTACGCTTATAATTATACATTTTTGTAATATATTTTTGTACTAAAAACTTATGGAGATAAGATAATAAGTCTTTAAAGAGCATAACCTAGTCAATTTGCTATAACAAATGCCTTTAGCCAAGCTTATTCTTAAATAAATTCTGCCTAAAACTGTAAATATATAAAGGGAAAACATGTTTATACTTCAGTTATTTGTCAGTCTTACTTTAAGATTTATTTTTGTTACCTCATATCTTTACTATATTTTACTAATTGTGATTTATTTATCAATGAAAGAATGTTAAAAATGGGCCACGAAATTATTTCAGACCTTTAATTCGCTAAAAAAAATAATATATATAAAATTGTAACATTTTAACATGAATAAATAATATAAATTGAAATTGAATAAATTGTTCTTTATGTTTAAAAATAGTTGAACTCTTAATAATATTTCTAATCATAATCGAAAGTAAAGTCCCCTCTTTGGGCTTTTCCCAAATATTTTCAAAAGAACCCTCGAAAGCCAGTTCCAGCCCCCAAAATAGACCCCAAACCAAGACCAGAAGCAGCCCTTCGTCTTAAATAAATAATTAGTCACATTAATAAATAAAAAACTAAATCTCACATGACAAGTTATAATAAAGGGGAACCCTCTCCTACATCAACTTTTTCCATAAATATTGCGGCATGGAACGCTCCCTGGACGCTCTTCTTTGGCCACGAGTCCGAGTTGTCACTCATGACGCCTTTTGCTGATTTACAAATGTGTAAATTAATTAGGTAGCATATTAATAGTAAAGAAAATAAAAAAGAAAAGAAAAAAATCAATCAACGCGCGCGGCGAGCTGTTCACGTGCCAGACCCACAAACGAATACGTCAAAGACCGGTAGGAGAGACGACCCGATGGCCGCCGCCGCCGGCGTTTTTTCCCACTCAATGAGACAGAACGACGCCTCGAGCCTTTTATTCACCGATGCTGATGCTGCTGCTTTTTTTCGCTTTTTTTCGCAGATCTTTTTGTGTTATTTTTGGGGGATTGCTTTGCATAATCTCCAGCTGCGGCGCCAGCTCCGTGGTCGCCATTGGCCTCCTCCACCAAAGCCAATCGGCGGAGAGCTCCGGTCAAATATAAAAAGTGGAGCCATCCGTATTCCGGCTGTCAGTTAATGCCCATCATAACCATGAGTAGTGCCTCGCTCAAGTTCTATCTGCTCAGTCTGATCCTCATCTGTGGTTAGTGGAAATAGATAATAGCTCTAATAAGATAATTTGGATAACCTAATTACCCATTGCAGCCCTCAGTTGGAGCACCAGCATGCCGTCGAATGCCAGGAGCCAACCTTGCCAGCTGTCACTGATGGAGCGTGAGAAACTATACAACAAACTTCCACCTGTGGCCGACGAGCGATTGGCCGACGCCGAAAGGGATATAGCCTACAACCTGTGTGACCCTAGTAGACCTAGTTAAATTCTACGAACAAAAAAAACAAAAAAAAATGAAACTCTTCATGTGGCGTGTTCATTATGGTTATGGCTATGTAGTTCTAAGGTTTAGCATGAAATAAAAGCAATCACTTCTTAAGTGATACGTGCGCTTGTATACTTTCCATTCCATCACGTAGAATCGTTGGGGTGACTTGACTATAAAGTCGGTCTGTGGCATCCGATTCACTCAGTTATCTCTCCGATTTCTGGTCTATAAGGTCGATCTGGTTTGTCTTTTATTTCCCTCTGAAGTTTAGCAGGCGCCATGACCTTAGCAAGCAAGATGATTACTCTGTTCCTCGTCGGATGTGTGCTTATGCAGACAGGTAAGTCCAGGAAATCATCAAGTTTAACTCCCTAATTAAACCTTAACATGTTCTTTTTCTCTATCAAGTCTTGGCTGGACCCTTGGATAAACTCTTCCGGGAGGATGATGATCGTCTTAACGAGGTCAGCGGTGAGGAGTGGTTCCGTAAGCCCATCCGCAGATGGGAGAGACTCTTCAGCAGTGGCGAATCACCGTCGGGTAGTCGGAAGCAGGTGATCCGACCCAGTAGGAGCGACAAGGGAGACACCACGGAGAGCTCCAAGCATGCTCACTCCATGATCACCTCGATGCTGGGCTTTGTCAGCAGTGTCATCAACTTGGGACGTTCCATGGTCAGGGATCAATAAGGAATATATCGGATTTTATTGTAGATTTATATTCTAAGCCGAAAGTCTCGTGATTCCACTTGCCAATTGTTTTTTAGTTGTAAATAAAATAGTACAATTTATTTTATTAAAAATTAATTAAAACATACAAAACCTCTATGATAATAAATTTGGAAGGACTATATATTTTAAAGGAT
>JAEIII010012960.1:0-10040 GCA_018905755.1 Drosophila ohnishii | reverse complement strand
CAAAAAAAAAAAAAATACGTATATACAGGCTAAGCAAAATTTAATTGTCTGGTTTTTGAATAAATAAGCATTATTTGGTATTTAAGCTAGCAAGAAAAAACCGAAAACCCTGTTGGCTAGTGTTACTTGCTGGCAGCTCCTCCTCCACCGCCTCCTCCTCCTCTTCAGACCTCCAGGGCCAGCTCCTCGTCCTCGTCATCTCGCTCCTCCTCGCCCCGCTGCTCCATCTCTGGATCCGCCAGCGGCAGCTCCTCCTCGCCCCGCCGCGTCGGCGGACTGCCCGGATTGAGGGGCGGACTGGGCGTGATCAATCGCTGACGACTGCTGCTACTGCCTCGCTCGCAGTCCGCCTCACTGGTGGCACTCTGGCTGGTGGCGGGCGAGCGGTCCCTGGGCGGCAGCAGCGATGCCGTTGGTGGCTGGGCGGATGCAGCGGCGGCGGCAGCAGCGGCATAATAACCACTCAACATGGGCGCTGCTCCTGGAGGCGGTGGAGCGGGCATGCCAGGCAGGGCCATGCCCCCAGGCATGTTTGTGGGATACATGCGGTAGGAGGCGGGCAGCGCGGGCTTTTGCAGGGCGGCGGCAGCGGCTGCCTGGCGGTAGTAAATATCAATGGCCGAGGGCGGTGTGCCGTGGGGCGATTGGGCGGCAGCGGCGGCTGCATAGGGCCAGGCGCTTAAATAGGGCGTGGCACCGCCATAAAGACGCTGAAAGGCGGCATAGTTGCCAGCCTCGGCCAGGAGCTCCAAGCCAACCGCTGTCTGACGCTTCCATTTGGTCCTGGAAAAAGGAAAATAAGCAAACGAAAGAAAAGTTTAAGTAAAATCTGTCTTTTGGATTTTAAAAAATATTTTTATTTAATTGTTTATTTTATTTTAAAAATATTTATCCCATATAAAACCTTTATTTTGGCTATTCCATGATGGAGTACACTATATCCTTCTTTGTCAGAGCATTTAAAAAATAGAGAGAGCTAAATGTGAAAGCCATCGAGTGTCCTCTCTATTAATCATGGCCAGAATAGTGCCGCGTCACCCAAAGGCATCTCCTGCATCCCATGTCCCGCCGTGCGGCTCTTGAGGGTTCCGCCCCGAGTGTTTATATTTCGCACTTAATTGTTTTGTCATTAATCTTGTGCCTGCCCGCCAAAACAGAGTTGAAAAAAAAACATAGCTCTTAACCGAAAACTGCAGCCTAATTGGCAGCGACCCGCCTCTCGCCGCCATGAGCCTTCCTTTTTCTTTTTTTTATTGCCAAATCCTGTAATTGTTCGAGGCGCCAGGACTGAAACTAGAACTAGAGCCAGGTCGGGGTTTGTTTTTACAATTTTTGTGCCCATTCATCGAAAAGCAGCAGCTGTGAAATACTTTGGCCTAATGTGGAGGTATCATGAATTGACTTTAGGGCAAGATTATGACAGCCCAGGGTCTATCTTTTGTTTTCTTTTTACACTCTCCACTAGAGGTTAAGTTATGTGATATTTAATTTTAGTTTTAGGGGTTTGATGGTTACAAATTGATGCTAGAAATTGTTTAAAATATTTAAATTTAATTAAAAAAAGTAACCATTTTTTTTTAATTAAAAAAAAAAATTGTTGCTAGGTGCCGGCTTTTATTTATTTCAAAATATGAATTCAGTAATCCCGAAAATGTGGAAAAAAAATTAATTAAAAATTTTATTAAAGATCAATTTAAAACATTTCCCACTTTTATAAAAAGTGCACTTTAAAATTCCCAAGTACAAGTTCAGTACAATTACATAACCACGAAAACCTAGAGAGATTTATGTGTAACTCAAGCAAAATCCGATCTAAAAATATGTTTTCTGTTTTATAAAAAATAGCAAAAACTAATGGATATTGAAAATAAAGAAAACCCCTATTTGATTGACCCCCTCCCAGATGAGAATTCCCACCGCCCGGCACACACATACTGGCTCTTCGACACTCATATCCGGTTGTGCTTGGTGCTCTCCCAGCTACGCAATATGGTGTGGGGCGACGACGAGGCTGCTCCTCGTACGTCCGCTTCTTCCTAGGTATAAGCCTCTCGGCGGCCAATTGTTGTGGTCAGCATTCTCATCGAAATAGTGGCAAGTCATTGAGCAATAATTAAAAACGAAAATAATACGCGATCGATCGTAATAAGGCAGTAGCAGCAGCAGCAGCAGCAGCAGCGCAAACGAAAGACTTAGGCAACAAACTTGCACTGAACAAAAAAACGTGGCCTATAAAGCAAGCCGCTTCCAGACACTCGCAAAAGATTTTACGATGCGCCGCGCAAAATGCAGCAAATTAAGCAATCAGCATAAAAACTAAAATGCCGATAAGGTGAGGAAGGAAAGCATCGCAAAAAGCATATGAAAAACATTTTTATTGGATAAGTGCGCAAAGAAATGGGCGCAACCCATTAAAGGCGCTGATTAGCGCTCCACTCTGGGGCACCCTCCCTCTCTACCCCACTACCCCACTACCCCAATCCCCCACACCCCCTCTCTGCCACTAATCAGAGGCAGTGTGCCGCCGCCGCCACTCACCTGCGATTCTGGTACCAGGTCTTCACCTGGCAGTCGCTCAACTCCAGCTTATTGGCCAGCTCCATGCGATCCTGGACACTGAGGTACTTCTGCCGCTCGAAGGACTTCTCCAGCGTCTGCAGCTGGTGATCCGTGAAGGCGGTACGTGCCTTTCGCTGCTTCTTGCTAAGGCTGAGGCTCAGGTGCGACGAGGAGTCGCCATTGGCCGAGCTGCCATTCTTCAGGCTATCTTCGCCGTCATCGTCCTTGCCACCTGCAAATATACAAATCAAACAATAAATTTAAACTAATTATTTATAAATTTAACAAACAAACCATAATTAATATAGTTCCCAATAATTTTGGAGGGGGGAAACAAGGAAATAGCAAACGTATTTGTTTAAATATTTTCCCCCCCTAAGCTTTTTCCATTTTTTTTTTGTTTTTTGAGTAGCAATTTTCACCCCCTTTTTCCTCTCCTTGAAGACATCTTTCATATTTGCAATTTTCTGCAACATTTATGCGCTTTCTTGGCGTTTTTATGACCGGCCAACATGCAACAAGATCAACTGCTGCCTCAACTTGTGTACATACTAACCATACCGTGTATGGGGCAACATTGTTCTTGCTACTTTTTCTCCGACTTTTCGAAATGTTTTCTGCTAATTTGCAATTAAACAGTTTATGAGCAGAAATTACAACAGCAACAGCAACAAACAATTATCAGCATTACATTGATGGATGGACAGAGAGCACAGTGAAGATTGGCGCTAAAGGCTTGCCCGATGGTGGAGGTGGAGAAGAGGTACCCGAGAGCAGATCGTTTGAGAGTAGAGAACTTTATAGTCGCGCGTCGACCTTAAAACGTGGCTAATTTAATGATGGGCATAAATAGCTGTTATTTGCTGTGAAGTCTCCCGTCACCGACTCCGATTTAATGTAGCTTTTCCTTCTTTGTTAAGCAACACACGACAGGTTTTTATGTGAATCCAAGAGAATGGTTAGAAAGGAAGGCAAGGAAGCTGTTTCAGAGTAGAGTCGCAGCAGTATATGAAGCTGAGAAACTTGAGCTAGTTTTCTGCTAGAATCAGTTGAGAATTTTAGAGGCAATTACTTGCATCGGCTGCAGACTGCAGTGAGAGAGGACGAGAGAAAGTGCAGTGAGAGACAAAGAGACAGACGCCGGCAGAGGTACTTATAATTCCCACCTGGTTCTGACATATTTTGTATAAATAGTAAACCCAGAACAGGGTAAAATTTTGTCCAACTCTTCAGTTTGTTTGTGTTAACAATCTCCCAAATTGCAAAGTTATGTGACCAAAACTGAGCTTGAGAATCTTTTAAAATCCATTTTACTTTGTTGAATGCTTCTATAATAACTGGGGTAGGTGCACCCGCGGCATTTTCCGCCTTCTTCCCTGCCCCATGGCTGGCATGCCCATCTCTTCGCAACGCCCGCTCTAAACATGCATTAACTTGGCTTTCGAGTTATTTCCGCAATTTCTGTTCCACACTTTGCAGACCCCACTAGCAACCCCGCCCGCTCTCTTCCCCCTCTTTTGCGGCTAGGCATTGCCCGCGACCCCTCCTGAAGTTTTACATTCGCATTTGTAATTAAGTGCTTGTGGCTAAACTGTATTAAACATGCCTAAGTGTGCAACGCCAACTTCCTTAGGCGCTATCTTCCTCTCCATCTGCTGCTTCCTGCTATCTCGTTCTGTTTTCATTTCACAGTGAGCACTATGTACAGTGAACTAAAGCGAATATTGGTATTGTTTTGATACTAAATCTAAAATTAAATCAAAAAAATATATTAAAACTCAAATATAACATGGCAAAGTCACAAAAAGAAAAGTTGCTAGGAAAATGTTTCTAGGAACATGTTGAGCAGCATGTTGAAGGCTAAGCCGGGACTTAAGCCCAAATTCTGAGGCAAATGCAAGTGAGAGAGATAGAAACTTGAAACTAACTTTAATAACAACCATTTTTATGAACCAAATGTGCTCAAATTTTAAAAACAAATATTACGTTTTTATGAAAATTTACAAGCATTTTTCAGCACTTTGCTTGTTCACTGTAGTTTGCTTACTTATCTTTTTTTTTCCTTTTAATTGCGCAACCATGGGAAGAAAAAGCAGCACAAGAGCAGCAATAAGCAAGCAAGCAGCAACACATTTGCAATTGGCCTTTTTGCATTTTAATTAAAGAACAGCAACAGCCAACGTTCTTATTTTCCCTCATTTTCCTTTACATTTCGTTCGTTTTTGTTTGTTAAACGTTTATCAACATTTTGATAATGTTGGCGTTTAGTGTACTCTTGGAGGCACTGGCAAAAAAAACTGCAGAAACTAAGTATGGCAAGTGCAACAGCAACATGAGAAGCGTGTGCTATGTGCCTTGTGCTGTGTGCTTTGTGCTTTGTGCTTTGTGCTGTGTGCTCTCTGCTATGAGTGGTTGTGCTTACATAACGGTTGTTCGGATTTCGTGCTACTTGCATTATAATTTGAAATTATTATAGTTACTATTTTTTATGGGCTTTTGTTTTGTTGTTGTTGTTGTTGTTGTGTCTGCGATTAAACATTTCCTTTACGAAGAATAAGCGAATATTTAAGTTAAAAATGTAACAGAGTTTTAAAAGGGAAGCATAAGAGAAGATACCAAAAAAATAATGAATTAATTTCCTAATTTAATTATAATTTAAAGCTCGCAACAACTCACATTAAATTCAAAGAAAATATTTATAGGAACAGCCAAGATTTGTAATAATTACAATAATAAGAATAATAATAAATTACAACTATACCCATACATGTATATATTTATTTATTTATTAAAATGTTACTAAAAACGATGAGATTTCACTTGGAAGCCAAAGCAAAAGTCTGGCATTCCTGAATCGTGTTTGTGAAAGGTGATTCCCCAAAATATCAATTTCAATATTAAAATTTTTGTGCTTTTTTTTTTGGATTTTTGTAGCACTTGCGGGAGGCATTGAGGCGGCAATGGAAATGATCCTGATCCCTGATTATTTTTCGAGCCCCACCTTACCCCCGCTGTCAGTGCACAGTTCAATGGGCAGGAAATAAGCATTTGGGTCCATTTCAAAAGCGATGCGATCTTTTTTTTTAAGTCCCCACAAAAGTAACCCCCAAGAATATGAAGGAGAAGCTGTCAAAAAAAAAGGACCAGGAGAATGAGGATAAAAATAAAAAAAATAAATAAAAAAAATACTAAGTTAAGGGAGAAGGAGAGGAGAGGGACAACAACTGTCGCTCGCACGCTTCTCAAGTGACACGCGAGCGTTGATTTTTGCCTCCTCACAGCAACTATTTTATATATTAATTTTATGCAATTAACAAAATCAAAAATATATCACAAAAACCCTACAAGAGTGAGCTATCATCAATAGGAAATAACATATAAAATTATACTTTGCAGTGGTTTTTGTGTGACTCCAAAGCATCTCAATCTTTTAGGCGTGGGCCCTCCAGAAAGAGCCTAAATGTCAATGGGGACTCTGTATGTGGGCTGCCAGCAGATAAAATTTAATTTTTTTTAACTCTTTTTATATTTATTTATTTGCGTGTTTGTGTGCGTTTGGCTTGTGTCTCAAATCAAAGCGATTTCGTTTGGAAAAAATTGACAGCGGGACGTCAAAACAGAAGGGGGTCATGAGTTTCTTAGATCCAATCGCCTGGCCTGGCCGGTGGTAAAAGCTTAATTGATTTTGGCACAAGTCAATAAAAATATACATTTTTGAAAATGATCTGTGAAATTGGAGAAAAATAATTGAGCTGCGTTGAAGCGTTTTGATCAAAATCAAAATCGAAAACCTAATAACAGATAATAATTCGTGAAGCCATTAAATGAGATTTTCCAGCGAGCAATTAAAGTATAACTGAAGACTATGTAGAGACCAAGCTTCTCAAAATAATATAACAAAGTCAAGGTAATACTTATTAATATTAATATTATTTACTGTTCCAAATGTAGAGATTATTCCTGTAGTTTCCTTAACACTATAATGGCAAAGCCTTGAATATAACAACAATATTTTATCAAGACTCTATAGATAACTCTTCAAATAAATATACACATTCAAGTGTTCTCTCTCTTAAAAATTACAGGAAACTAAATCAATTGCAAGCGCACGATTACGGCTATTTAAAAGTAATTTGTCATAATTAGCATAACGTTTAAAAGCACTTAACGGGTAATCAGAGAGGGGAGAGGGAGGCTAAATTAGCAACTGAAACTGAAACTGAAACCGAAACTGGCAACAAAATCAATTAAATTGTTGCATGCAAAAAAATATTAAAAAAAAAAACAACTAAGGACTGGCGGCAGTCAAGGGTATTCTCGAATGCGATATTGAAACTCCTCCGTTGACAGAAAGCTACATATATGTATATATAAATTTACAGCTAATCTGCCCCAGCGAGAGAGACACCTGCCTCGGACTCGGACTCAGACTCAGACTCACCTGTGTGCCTCGACTATCCCCCACCGCCGCCTTTAGTTTTCTCAACCTTTTTACCACTTCTCGTGCCTCTGAATTAATGGTGGTGCTGGTGGTGGTTGTTGTGGCTGTTTTTCGGCCGTTATCTATTAGCTAACAGCCACAACAACAACAGCAACAGCAACAAGAACTGCAGCGCTTAGCACTCAATGCATGATAGCCATATGGTCCGATATATTTTTAAGTGGTGTGAAATCACTTCAGGTTTTATCATCAATATAAGTACCGTACAAATTTACACCAAATTCGGCTGCTCCTTAATTTAAACTTGCAACGAATGGGTATATCATAAAAATGGGTTCGTTTAAAATATATTTTTTTCTTGCTTTTATTCTTTAGAATTATTAATTCTTTTAGAATTAGGTTTAGTTTCTTTGAATTTATTATTACTTAGTTAATGATTTCATATTTATTTTAGGGGAATATTGAGCAAGCATTTAAGTTTTTTACTTTTAATATTTAACAAGAAAGTTAGTCATAAAAATTAATTCATTTTAAATTTTATACTTTTGAGTTAGAACTTTTATTATTATTATTTTTATTACTTTAGTAGGCAATCTAAAGTTGAAATTTTGTAAAACTTGGAAAAAAGACTTGAACCTATGTTCGCATCTCCTGATACACCGATTCTACTACATTCCACTTAACTTTCTGGCAACCCAGTGATTTGGTCTGGCAACTTTTTAATATAGATCTCATGAATACCTCATCTGTGTTGCACTTGTTAAGTGATCATTTTGAGTTTACCATCTTAGCAAATATATTTTGAAAAATTTCACCAAAAAACCCTCAAGTCTGGCAACTCTGATGCATACCACTTGAGAATTCGTGGAGAATCCCAATCCTTAAAGCTTAAGGACTTACCGCAATCGTCGCTGTCGCTGTCATCGATGGTACTGGCTTGATCGCCGCTGATGCTGCTGCCTGCTCCCGCGAGCAACATGTGGCTGTTGCCATTTCCATTGTTATTGTTGTTGTTGCTGCTGACTGCCGTGTTAATGTTGATGCTGTTGTTGTTGTTATTGTTATTGTTGTGGCTGCTGCTGTTCGAGCTGACATTGTTGTTGTTGCCCAATTGCTGCAGCATGAGCGGCGACCGGGATCGATCATCGTGCAGGAGGGCAGCCGGATGTGTCTGCTGGCGATGCTCCACAGTTAACCCATGACCGCCGCCGTGTCGATGCAGTGCCTCCAATCGCTCTCGCTCCATTTGCAGTTGATGCGGATGGGGTTGCTGCTGCGCCTGCTGCTGTTGCTGTTGCTGCTGCTGCTGCAGGGCGACATAGTGGGCGGGTGGAAAGTGTGCAAGCAGGTGGGGCGGCATGGCGGGATGATGGTAGTGAGCTGGTGGCGAGTGACGCTCCCGAAAGTGCTCCCGTTCCCGTTCCCTTTCCCTTTCCCGCTCCCGATCTCGTTCCCTCTCGAAGCGCAGCAGCTGCTGCTGTTGTACTATGTATTGCTGCAGCGCAGCATGATGTTGCTGCTGCTGCTGTTGGTGATGCTGTGCCTGCTGCTGGTGGTGATGTTGCTGCTGCTGCTGCTGTTGCTGATGGTAGTGGGCGGCCAGGGCCTGCTCCCGTTCTCGCTCCCTCTCCCGCTCGCTGTCCCGCTCTCGGTCCATCGAATCCTGCGGACTGCCACGCCCCGAGGAGGAGGCAGCCAGCGCTGCTGCTGCCGCCGCTGCTCCGGCCAAAATATCGGTGATCATGAAGCGGGATCGCGTGGCTGTTGTCGTCGGCGTTGTGGATGTGTTGTTGCTAACGGTGTTGCCGACGGCCGGTGTGTCGCCACCTGGCGGCGAGTCGCGCGGCGGATGGACAGTGCCGCTGGGCACACTGGCAACGGGAGTTGCCGTTGCTGTGGACATTTCCGGTGGCATTGTGGTCATGTGTGGCCGGCGGTGATCCCCCGATCTGCTACCACTCCCCCACTCCGGCACTTCGACACTCGAAAAAAATTCTTCTTCACGCGCGAAAATGGCACACCACGAGTTGCTCTCACGGTTTATGTGCGTTTTTGTTTTTTGTTTGAAAAAGGACAAGAGTTTGTCGAGTTTTTAATTAAGTGAAAGTTGTTGCCCCTAAAACTTGTTATTTCTTGGTCAGTTTTGTGGCTGTTTTAAACTCAATTTATATAATTAAAATCACTTTTAAGTGTTCCACTGAATATGTTAAGCTTGTCTTAAAGGTTTATTGTTTGTTTTTAATAGTTTTTTTTTTTTTAACTTAATTTCGGAGGGTCGGTTGCTGTTGTTGTTGTGCTGGGCCGGCTCTCAATTAACGGACTTTTCGACTAAAAAAAAAAAAGAAACACTCAGGTGCGCTTGAGGCTCTGGTAATGTCGCGCACTGTTTTTGTTTTGACTTAAAGCGGAGCGTGCTGCAGACTGACAACCGCTCGCCTTTGGCTTTCCACCGAAACTGAGACTCTGGTGGCCAGCAAAAAGCAGCTTAGCGGCGCAACAGCCAAGGAAAAAACCAGTTGAGCCTCTGAGAGGTGCCTGCCAGCTGCCACCTGTCTCGTTGTCTCTTTCTCGCCGCCTGGGGGCGTGGTGAGTTCCTCTCGCTGTCCGACACAAATTGCTCTGCTCCCTCTCTCCAGCGCTCTCTCCTCAGCCGAAGCTCTGCTCTGTCTCCCTCTATCGCACTTGGGCACTTACTGGCGTGTCTATTGCCCGCATTTATTGGTCGTAATTGGCAGCAATTGACATTTATTAGGCTTCAATCAGCAGCAGCAGCAGCGGCGAGCAGCAACTCCAGTGTAAGTGCAAGTGTGCGTGTGGTGCCCGCTCTCCCTCTCTCTGTCTGTCGCTCAGCCCACTCTCCCGCCGGTCTGCGGCGTGGTGAGTTTTACACTCGCAATGGCCGCTAACGGTAGTTTTTTATGGCACGAGACAATTTCGGCTTAACTTTGATCGTACTACCAAAACTTACAAAATACTGAAATAAGATAGATAAGATTGATCGCATAAAGGAATTCGATTTGTAATTAAATACCACAATAAA
>JAEIII010012948.1:0-20805 GCA_018905755.1 Drosophila ohnishii | reverse complement strand
AGATAGTTAAACCAAGTTCAGAATACATATATCTCATAAGTAAAACCGAATACTTTAAAGATGTATCGCGCTTACATATTTCGGGCAAAATATTTACCTTTAAATAAATATCGACACAGTATCGATATATTGACATTTTCTTCCGTCCCTACATTAGGTTAATTTCAACATAAAAATGTTGTAAAAATATACCCCATGCTGACTAGTGTTTTTTTTTCCGCTGTATACCATAACGAGAGTGTAATGCATCTTGGCCGTAATTACAGGTATCTTCTTCATCCTGCCCTGCATCGACTCCTATGCCCGAGTGGACTTACGTACCCGAACCTACGATGTGCCACCGCAGGAGGTAAGTTCCGGCTCCGGTTCCGGTGCCACTTCCGGTGCCCAGTTCCGGCTGGAGAGCAGGGCCAAGCAGAGCGGTTGCAGTCACAGCTGCCGCTGCTGCTGTTGCCTTTTCTTCGATATTGTTGTTGTTGTTACTATCAGTGTGTTTTTGCTGCCCAGCGGAGCAGTAAGAATGCGAAATTCGTTTAGTTTATGTACTTCAAAAAGCCCCCCTCACACATGACAAAACTTTAAATAAGAAAAAAGAAACAAAAACTATGCCAAGTAAAGCAGAAACCAATTAAACTTTTAGCTTTTGCCACAAGTTATTCCAGCCAACACGTTTGTTAACCAGCTGTACATATATCTATATCTATAGATATATATGTATATGTGTATTTTTCAGTTGCATTTTCCGTTTCGAGTTAGTCAACAAAAAAAAGATACAGAAACCCACAGATACACAGATACTCACACGTAGACACACAGACAGGCACAGATTTTTTTCGGTCCTGTCGGCGGAATCCGCCATAGAAGCTTCGCTGAACATTGCCGGAAAATCCGAGTTGTTGTGTGTTGATTCTGCTGACAGGACACCCCCACATGCACACCAACCGCACACATGCACGGAGAAAAAAATTAAAAATTCAAGGAGCAAAAATTCGTGATTTAAGAATGATTTATTCATGGCATAAATCTTTAAATAACGTTGAGCTTCTCGGCCGCAGATAGCTAAATTTGGTGTTTACATTCAAATGGATTCGCAGAGCTAGAAAGCTTTTTGAAAAGGTCCTTTACCTTTTTAGTAAAAAACAGGGAATTTCCTACATAAAAAGCGAGTTTTTCTTCGTTATCCATGTAATGTAATTATTGCTATAAATAAAACCTATTACAGATACGGATTGCACTGTTCTTTCTAAACTAAAAATAATCGGAGCCTAAGAGTCCTTTAAAATCGGATAGATTAAATGAAAATCTAGTAATAATTATTTAATAAAAAAAAAAAAAACAAATAAGACTTTCTCAAATTAAGAGTTTTGTATCCTGAATAGTTTTTTTTTTCTCCGTGTATCCAAAACCCTGACATGAACAGGAACACACTAACACAGACACACGGCCACAGGACACGCAACTGGAGCGTGAATTACGCATACGCAACGTTTTCTTTCTGTTTCTTCGTTTCTCTTTCTTTGACTTATGTCCCGCCCCTCTTTCTTTTTCACTTTTTTTTTGTTTTTGTGCTCTTTCTCCCCACTCTGGTTGTTCCTGTTGTTGCTGTTGTTGTCGTCGCATGTCACGGTGTTTACTTTTGGTTTCTATTTTCTGGTTCCCCTTCGTTGTTTCTTGTCTTTTCTTTTCCTTACGGTTTTGGTTTTCCTTTCTTTCTGCGTAACCGTGTTTCTTCCTGCTGCAGCCTCTCCCGCTGTCTCTTTCTCTGTCTGTCTTACTATCTATCTCTATCTGTGTGTCTTCCTGCTCTCTCTATGTACTCGTTTATCCTATGTCTATGACTATCTGTATCTCTTAACATAACTATCTCCTTTTCCCCCTTAAAAAAAAATTAAGCTAAGAAACCTATTTTCTAAAACCACCAACAAAAGAAAACAGCATCATCAACAACAAAATTAAAAGCGTTAAATAAAAAATATTTCCTCTAAAAACAAATTTTCTGCATACACTATAAAAAGAAATTGTTTCTACAAAAAGATAAAATCATTAAAAACAAAATCAGCAACCTTAAATATTAATTTAAAAAAAAAATAAAATAATTTTATAAAATTCTAGATTCTCAAGTTATAGAAAAAAAAATGTTATATTCATTTGAAAAATTATGTGAATATCTAGTGACATTCAACTACAAAGAAACTAACCCTTTACCAAAAGACAACCCATTAATTCAAAATATTTTTAAGATAGATTTCAAAACTGAATTTTTAATTCAACAAAAGAAAAAGCAGCAGCATCAAAATTTTATAATACAAAATATTTACTCTCTCAGAAGTCCATTTAATCTTGAAACTCCATTATTTCTGAGAGGCTCCATTTTGGTTTATTTAATAGCGGTTCCTTCGACTCAACCGCACTCACACTCTCCTACGCATTTCTCACATCATAACACACACTCTGAATCAATTGCTCTCTCTATACTCCTCCTCTCGTTGTTGTTGTTGTTGTTGTTGGTAGACTTTGTTGTATCCTATATATCAAGCATACATATATACAACCTCTATATATATTTTAAATACTTTGTGTATGGTACTTGTTGTCGTATTGAAAGTTGAACAATGTTGCAGATTTTTATTATTATTGCCATTGGTGTGCACTCAACCACTACTCACAGATGCAGCCTACATACATACACACACCAGCCTCACCTTTCCACGCTCACGCACACTCAGACACATACAGGAGTCTCATCAAGATACGCGCTCCATTTATTTTTGGGAATTTTCTCCGGACAAGCCTTTAGTTCGCTTACTTGATCTTTTATCGTAAAATCCCTCACATTTCTCATTTTTACCTGTACATTTTTACCTGAACATATTTCATTGTTCGCTTGGCAGACTTAAATGAAATATGGAATGAAAAGCGATGGCAAAAGTGAATTTAAGATAGAAGTAATGGGGTAGCGATGGTTCGATTTCAATTCGCTGGCCTTTCCAGCCTTTTTCCCCACCATCTTGCTGACGTCACGTGGAGCAAACTCATACATACAAACACAGGACACACACACAGCAAACCGAAAAGCCAAAAAACAGTTTTATTCAGTTTCTGTATAAACCCCCTCAATATATATTTTTCTCTTCTGTTTTTCGTCCTTTTTTTGTATATCTGCGAATTCCGCCAGCATTTTCGTGTTCCATTTGAGTTTGTTCGGTTTTTTGTGTAAATCGCATGAAGGCCACTGCGGCAATGCCCTCGGATGAACAAAAAAAAACAAGCAAAGCCCGCTCAGTCATCTTCTCGTTGACGTTGTTATTATTCACACACACACACACACAGCAACTACACACAATCTCAGACTCCAAACACACACATTTATCGCCCGAACAAAATCTCCCTTTAAGTGCATACGAAATGCGATTTTTTGGCGCATCATTTCGTTTCACTTTCATATTTGGTTTCTTTTTTTGTTTTTGTTTTTTGAGTTAAATCGAGCATTTCATTTTGAATATCGTATCGTATCGTAATCGTTATCGTAATCGTATTTAGTTCTTGATGTCTTTTGAACATTAACTTCCAGTTATTACAATTTGCATAGTTAAAGCTCTGATTGTCTCTCTTGCAATTAGAAATGAAACAAAAACCCAAAATATAAGAAAAAAAAACAGTCAAATATCAAAGCAAAAGTGAAAGAATGCATATCAACTGAAAATTCTATCTCTCTCTGTCTATCTATCTATCTGTCTCGCTCTCTGTGTTCAGCCGAGCATCACATAAAAAAAATATGGAAATTAAAAAATATATATCGAATTGGTGGGCGGGGGCGGGGCAAAACCACTAAAGAACTGTACCATTACGCATTGGCTCTCTGTCTCCCTCTCACTCAGACACACACGCACACAGCCCTCCCTTTTCTTCACCCCCTCTATCGCTGTCTCTCTCTCTCTATATCTCTATATGTCACTCCATGTCTGTCTCTATCTGTGATGAAGAAATGAATGTCAAATGTTTGTTCACTGAACACAGGGTGCAGCACTCACACCACCAAGAACTTCACTCAGATACACACACACACAATCAAAATTTAAAAAAGAAACCAAGGTCTTGCGTAGCTTAAAAGTATGCAACAGAAATGCAAGTGGAACCCCCAGAGATAATTCCCTTCAATGCACACCCCATAAATCCCACACAAGCTACCAAAAACCGAAAATTAACTTATAATCAGACTATCTATCTATCTCTCTCTCGCTGTCTATGACTGTCTTGCTCACTCTCCTGCTAAGCAGCCACCAAAAACCGATCTCTCCCACCGTCTCTCTATCTCTCTCTAACTATCTCTATGTCTCTGTCTCTATCTGACTGTCTATCTAACCCACGCTCTATATATAACTCTATTTATATATATGTACTACCTCTCTCTGTCTCTATCTCTCTCTCTCTATATATATACCAACATATATATTGATTTTGTTTTTGAGCTATGTAAGTTTTGTTTAGCAAAACAGTTTGTTTTTCCATATATAAAACAAAAGAAACCGGAACCAAAAACAGAAAAACCAACAAACCAAAGCAAAAACCCTCACACCAACAATAATATATAAAAAAATATATAGAAAATACCGAAATGCACTTATTTGATATAAAAAACCCCCACTCTCCCCCCTCGGTTAAGCGTTCAAATAATTTTTGAGAGCATGCTAAATATATATTTCCATAAATGTCTATTCTAAAAAGCTTTCTAACTGTCTTTAAAGAAAAAACCAAAGAAAAACCAAAAGAAAAACCAAAGAAAATACAAAACAAAACCATAAACGAAAACAAACACTAGCAACAGATAATGTTTACCCAATGTTGGTCTAACTTAAGTACTGGAAAACGGAAACAAAAGCCAAAACTAATGCATAAAAATTTAGAGAATCAATAAAACACCACCGTCACACACTCACTCACTCAAAGCACACACAGACATACACACAAACATCGTCGAACATTGTCGTTTAGTTCACACGCTTTTAGTTTTTGTTAAACAAAAACATATCGCCAAAACCACCCCCCACCAACCCCCCAAAAAGAAGAACAACAACAATTATTGTATTGTATTGTGTACAACTAACTAAACTAAACTAATTAAACGTTACAATTTGATTTGTTTGAGCACGAGCGACAAAAAGGACGCACTCCCCCTCAATAAAAAAGCAAGAAACGCAAAAAGATAAAAAAAAAACAAGCAAGAAAGCACATTGCATATATGCGATATATATATCCGCACCACGGCGAATATGTATGCACATATATCGCTGTGCCGATCTGAGCAAACGAAATGAGCAAAAGCAACCCATGTCGAGTTCATCTATGTGTGTTTTGCGTGGTTTAGGCTGTTAAAACGTGGTAACAAAATTCAACTCAACCTCAACTCCTGCACGCATGCAGGCCGAAAAGAGCCAAGTTAAAAGCGAGAGCATTAGACTAAAACGAGTAAAGCCAAAGGCGAACGCGTTAGAATCGTAACTCTGTAATTGTAACTATCGTATAACTGTAATGATGTATAGTAGCGAGTGCTAGAGCTATAGCCATAGCTAGTCCCAGCATCACAGCATCAGTAGTTGCCCCATAGAAACGATATATAGTCCATAGCTTCGGAGATGTGAAAACCATGACAAACCAGAACAGATGGGTGAGGGCCCCCCACAGACTCTGTCTCTCTCTCTATAAATCTTACTCTGACTCCTTCTCTGTCTCTCTGCCTCTCTCTCTCTCTGTCACTCTAAATACTAAATACCAAATACCAACTACCAAATCAAAGATATTTTCAGTTGAAACCAATATCGTTGATCCAAGTGCTGACACATTCCCAGCATCAACTGTGCAAATTGTAATAAGTAACCTAATTATGTTTAATTGAAAACTCATTAGTTTAGGCGTTACAGTGTATAAATATGCAGTGTGTATGAACTATCGTTTGGAATTTTCATTTTCATTTCATGTACCTCCACCACAGCCACCTCCACCTCCACCTCCACTTCCAGCTTCCACTTCTATGATTTCATCATTGATTCCTCAACGTTTCTATTGCCCCGTTGCCATGCTCATTCAATGCTGTATTTCCTCGATTCAGACTGTAAAATGCAATGAACAAGCAAGACTTATCCAGGACCCAGCTCACTACACACTACACACACACACTCAGAACAATACCAGCGCCCAACTGCCACCTACAAACCCCCGCCCCAGCAACTATTGTTGGGAAATAATAAGCCATTGTTCTAGCCAAATTGATTTAGGGCTCTGTCCATGTTCGCCCGGCTTTCATAATGAAGTGAGTCGTCGAGTCGTGCATGATTATGCCAAGGTATGCAGAGCGAAGGTCCTTGATGATGCATTTCAATAGAGCGGAGCGCACACAATGCAATGCAATTGAATTTGTCGATTATTTGTTTTAGCTAAATTGAACAAGCAAAAGCCATCATTCATCGTAATGGAGGGCACACAAATCGCAACGGCTCAAAGGTTTCCCTTAAAAAGTAATCATACGCACTGTTGGCCCGGAATATAAACAGCAGCTTTATGGTTTAGTGCCGCTTTAGGCACAACAAAAGAGGTTAATACTTTATTAGCAACATAAGAAACACTAGGAGAAGTAAAAACCAAAAAGTAGAAAACAAAATTGGTCTTATGACTAAAAATATCAAGTATACGCACTGTGGTGCGGTTGAAATTTTTTCAATTTAGAAACAAGGCCATAAAATCGAAATAAATAAATAGTTTCGATTTTTTACCATCAGCTTTATTTGAAAAATAAAAGTAGCTAAGCCTACAGAGAACTTTTCAGTCTTCTGAAATATTTAATTTAAAGTAAGATAGACTTCCATTTATATTTCTTTGCTGAATATAGCTTACTTACTACTCAATCCTGAGTGGATTTGCAAAATTACTCCTACAATAATAACAAAGCTTATCAAGTACCTCCGCTAACAATTATTATAAATAAAAAAAGAAACCCCGGACAAGATTTTACTCTATAAATTTAAATAACTGGATTTACAGAGACACTTCTGTGCCAGCTCCTCCAGTTGCTGCTCACATTTCAGTTGATTCTCATGCTAAAATGCTAGAGATTTTCTATGCCTCCGGAAAGTTCGCCCACATAGAGGCAGAGATGATGGTAAAACCCTCGAAACTGGCCGAGTGGAAACGATGACACTAAACAACATTGACACCACAGAGCTCCAGCGCTTTTGTAGGGCCCGTAAAAAGCGGTCTAGACTGCGCCGAACAATGTTTGGGTAGGTCATAAAGCGCCAAGCGAGGGAGCAACTTTCTGGCCAATGTATGTACATATATATGCACTTGTGCGGGATAGTTTGGCATAAGTTAAGCCAACTTATGCGAGCAGGGCCTGTGGCCAAGGCAAAGGAGAAGAAAAATAAAATAAAAATTTGAGAATTCGATTTGGGCAACATCATGGACCGAGGCTGCTGACACCATTGGGGCAGGCCCAGTAAACTTGCGGTGTGGATGGGAATAATCCCGAGACCGAACGTGTACATAAACCGCCCACGACCCCGCCGTCACATCTGTCTCTCCACCCCCGCCCTAACCCGCCACCCCACAACTTGCTAGGAATTATATATATAAGACATCTCCTACAAACGATTTAATGCCTTTTGGTTGTTTGGTTTGATTCGCTCTTGAGTTTCCGACTTTTTCGGCTTATAATTTGTGTCCCTTACACGTGTACCTGTATAATTTGTGCCCCCACTCTATCTCGCTCTGTCTCTATATATCTCTCTTTCCCAATCTGTACCATAACTTATACACTGTAACCTCCAAGCTCTTGGGTTTTGCTCCACGAATCGCTTTAGCGCAGATGATCGGATCCCTCTTGAGCCCAAATTGCTGGTTGGGATATAACTCTCGCTGTCTTCCCCGGATAAAGTTCGCTGAATGCAAAACAATGCGAAAAGACTTTGGGACTTTGGGATGTGCACAACACACACAAAGACACAGCACACACGCGGATGCCAGAGCTAAAAATTCAAATGCAAATGCAAATGCTAAAACGCACAGTCACAGTCACAGATGCAATAATCAAAATGGAAGAAGCCCGGCCTTTGTGTGTGCGTCTGTCTTCCTGTCCCGAGGTCTGAGGCAAAAGTTTTTGCACTCCCTGCACTTAGTTCTATTAGAGAATAGCGACCCGACCCGGCCAAGAGGCCAGCGAGCAGCGAGCAAACGCCGTTCAAGTCAAGTGCATTCGCATTATACCCTCTCTCCAACTATCTCTTGGCTACGAAGTGCACAGCACAGCACAGCACGGCCACCGATACAGATACAGATACAGATACAAATGTTTAGCTTATCACCATAGTGCCATAGCGCCATAGCGCCACCCACATGTGTATATATACTCGTGTACGAATTGCAAATTTTTCAATGCGCGTCTATCTGTATATACGCACATCTCTCTCTCTCTCTCTGTTTACGTCTGTATTCGTTTTGTCGGCAACAATAACAAGCGAATTTATAAAACATATAGTACAAAAATAACTACAGACCAACTACAACAATAGCAGGAACAATAGAGAAAGCAAGCAAAGTGTCCCCAAAAACCAAAAAAAAAACCCACTGCATCTTGTAGGTTCTCACAAAGGATAGCGTTACGGTTTCGGTGGATGCAGTGGTTTACTATCGCGTATCAAATGCAACGGTCTCTATAGCGAACGTGGAGAATGCCCACCATTCGACCAGACTACTGGCACAGACTACTCTACGAAACACAATGGGAACTCGGCATTTGCATGAGATACTCAGCGAGCGTATGACGATTTCCGGCACAATGCAGGTGAGTTCAAACCAGTTGACAGTAGTTGCCAGTTGCCAGTTGGCCCCGGCCTGGGACAAGGAGCTCCGGCTCCAGCGACTCCATCGAGCTGCTCTTCCTCTAATTTACTTAGTTGCCTTGCCACACACACACAACAGAAATGTACACTGGAAAATTAATTTGTTAACGGGAATTGGATGGGGAAATTAAGTGCAAAGCTTTGTTAATTGTCTTTTGGCCTTTCCCAACTTTAAGAGCCAATATTCCTAATGCCTTTTTAAAGTTTCATGTCTACTGCTTTCTGAAAAGTAAACTTCTTAAAGATCATTATACTTCCTTAGAATGTATCGGTGTCCTACTTTAAAATACATTTTAAACCTTTTAGAACTGAATTCAGACATTGAACAACATTTAAAAGTTATCAGAAACCGAGGTGGAGCTATAAATATTTATTTCGAATTTTTCCAATTGCGGAATTAATACTTTCAAGGAGTTTTCCAAGACGAAAGTCTTAAGAATGACATATATTTCAGTCAAAGTAAAACCTTAGTTATTTCCCACCTTAAAATACAATTCAAACTCCCTTTTAGAGTTTATAAAAATCCCTCTCGCAGTGCACAAACTCCATGTGAAATGAATGCAGCCAGGCAGCTACTTTGCCAGTTCCTTCTGCTGACAGATGACATTCAAGTCGCTGCTCCTAATTATGCTGCATAAACCTTAAAGTTTTGCGGTGAAACTCCTCCAGAGGCTGGAAAATATTAATTGCGAAATTTAGCAGCTGCCAAAGACAGGGAGCTTCGTGCCCGGAATGAGAATAATCTCGGAGCCAAAGTGCTTTTTCATTGCACAAAATTGAAAATAGGCAGCCGGGGAGGAGTAGAAGAAGTTGCGAGCCGCATATCTTAGCAGCTGCCAACTTAACCCAAATTCTAAAGGCAAGCCTGGCAACGGCGACGGCAGCGGTCGTCGTTTTATTTATTTATTCTTCATGCCATATGAAAAATAGTTCAAAATCAGGCGAAAATCTCGAGCAGCATCAGGCGGCGGCGGTGGTGGCACGTCGAAGCGCACATGTGAAAAATGCCAAGTTGCCGGGGCTTCGCTCCGCCGCTCCTCCGAGTGCTGCATTTTTAGTTTCTCATTTCAAGGATGCTGCGCGACCCACAAACACAATGTGGCCACATGGAGCTAGGGGGAAAATAAAAGCAGAAAACCGAAAAACAAAACTGTTAACGACCTGAAAAACGCGTGTAAACAAAAACTAATGTATTTTTACTGCTATTTCTCACACGGCTCATCCACCCACCGACCGAACAACTACCAACCAACCAACGAATCCACATCCACCTCCACCTCAACCACCTGGCGTCCAATCATAAACAGGTTCAACTCGACGAAGCCACCGATGCCTGGGGCATCAAAGTTGAACGTGTTGAAATGTAAGTAGCACAGCTTTTTTAACCCCCTCTGCAGCACACTCAGTTGCAGTGGCAACCTGGAAAACTTTCTATGTCAAGCTATAAAAGTAATTTTATAAACGGTTTGCCTCGACTACAGTCGAAGTTGATGATATGCTCTAAAGGATGCTGAGAGCTCTGGCTTTACGGCTGCTTACGATGTGATTTCTCTAAGGGCTTGGATTAGGTTCAAGGAGTTTTATTTTTGTATTTTAAGCCTGGTTTTAGGAGAGTGAAAAGCTGTTTAGGGGATCTGAGATGTAGCTGATTGTGAATTTGGTTTCTGATAAATATATTTTGTTCCTTCTTCTCATTCCACGGTCTTAAAGATATATTTAAATATTATATTTTATATTTCTATTTACCAAAAATCCAAAGGACTCTCTATATTCCCATTCCTGCCAACACTTTCCTCCTGAGACTAAATTTGTTGCCAACTTATTTATTTAACTTTTGGCACTGTAAAATCCTTTCAAATTCCATTTACCTCAAAGGTGTACAGGTGAAAAATCAAGTATTCATCGCCAGTTGCCAAAGTTTCTAATTGCGTTATGACAAACCAACCACCAGGTGTGCTCCCCCTGTTTTCTGCTGACTAAACTCACCAGAGACTTGAGTTTTTGCCAGCTTATGTAACATCTAAATTGGCTGCTCCCAGAACGTAGCCCCGCAAACATTGTCATAGCCGCGACAAGGAAGGCCAGCCACATCAGTAGAGTTGGCTGTCGCCTATTTGTTCTACCATTTTTCCTGGGCATTTATCACAACAATAACAATAACGCTGGATGATGGCCAGAAGAGTATGTGTGTGGGTGTGGGCTGATGTTCTTTGTCTGTCCTGTCACCGAGCGGGCCCCGTTGTTGTAATTTATTATATGCCGCTCACAGGGGGCAAGTGGCTACTACTTTGTCAGCTTCAGTTTCGCTGCGCCAAGTGTGACGTTGGCACGTCAAATGCTTACATGTGCACAGGAAACAATTAGAGGTAGCTTTATGGTGGTTAATTTGAGGGATTTTCATGAAATTTCTATAGTTTATAATACTAAATCAAGGCCTAAATCTAATATTTCTTTTGGGTGAAAAAGAGCTATTTATTACTATTATTTAATAACTTCGGAATTTAAACCAAGCCTGGCTTAAAGCCTCTCTTTTTTTCCGCGTGGCCCACAAATATGGCGGCTGGTAGCAGCGGCTGGTGTTGGCCATGTTAAAACAGCTGCAACAACTTGACGCGTTGACGGTTGTTGTTGTGGTTATGCTGCTGCGGCGGCTGCTGCTGTTACTACCTTTTTACCAACTCCCATTTCCCCACAACAACCCTCACAAACTTGGCCTGTTTCATTTTATGGCAGTTGTTGAATTTTTCATTACTGCATCTGCCTTTCTTCATTTCGCTGGCATTATTGCCCTGGCTCCCTGGGTTGTGTTATGAAAATTGATCAGAAGCTTAACAACTTCCTTAAATGGCCAATAAAATGATGTGAGAAATTGTGCGCCATATATTATTCCTTTTAAATTTTAGACAAATAGGGCTTTGTAAATATATATTTTTTGATAAATTAAACCCCATGCTTGGTTGGCTGTGAAAAATACTGGCTGAGACCGCGAGACGGCCGAATTAAAGATACGCCATTACGCCGAGCTGTGAGGCACATTAGCAGTCCCTCCGCACATTTCGGTCTGATGGCAGACAATTTAATATGGAAATTGCCAAGGACACTGAAAGAAATGTGTTGGTTAAAATATTTAATCAAGCGAAAAAGGAAGATTAAAGATCTAGTTAAAAAAAGATGTCATCAGTAACCCTTATTTTTAAACAAAGCTTAAATTTTGCCTATATTTTACTATAATTCTCAACGGGTTCTAGCTAGAAAGGAGGGTATAATACCTAAATAAAAATGTATCAAAAAATACATACCTTAAAAAGATTCAATTTAATTTTCTAAAATTAAAGAAACCTAAGATGATTTTTAAGTTTTTTCTCCAAGACACAATTCTTGAACTTCACTTTCCACTCGTGGTGTAGTTATTTTCTCTCAGTGAGCGAGTATTTTGTGAGAATAGAAATGGTGTTAGCTTCGAATTACGGGTATTTCCGCTATCTGCCCGTCCATCCCAACCTCCCCCTGGCTAATCTCATTTTCTCCATCGACCGAACAGCAAGGACGTGCGCCTGCCCGTGCAACTGCAACGCGCAATGGCCGCCGAGGCTGAGGCCGCCCGTGAAGCCCGCGCCAAAGTCATCGCCGCCGAAGGAGAGCAGAAGGCATCTCGAGCACTACGCGAGGCGTCGGAGGTGATTGGCGATTCGCCGGCCGCCCTCCAGCTGCGTTACCTGCAGGTAGGTCACTGACACAGCCATTAATTTTTTTCCAGGTAAAGTTTTAGAAGAGGATAAGGATGGTGTAAGTGCATGCAGTAGAGATATATATATATCACAGACTCGGGACAGTCTACCATTAGTCTTTATGAATTTATCATGAACTTGACATATTAAATATTCCCGATTTTCCACAGACACTCAACACCATATCCGCGGAGAAGAACTCGACGATTGTGTTCCCGCTGCCCATCGATTTGATAACGTATTTCCTGAAGACCAACGAGGCCACAACGCAGCAGAATGCGGCGGCAGCAGCGGCAGCGATTGGCAATACACCGCCACCGTTGCAGTTAGCACCGCAGCAGCAGCAATATCAGCAGCAGCCATACCAGCAACAATATCAGCAGCAGCCGCAGCAGCAAATGCAGCAGCAGCAGCAACAACAACCGCAGCAGCAGCAACAGCAACAACCGCAGCAGCAGCAGCAAGCGCCTCAGCAGATGCAACAACAGCTGCATCAGCAGGGACAGCAGATCTCATCCGCCATGTAAATCCGCTTCAGGTCATCACATTGATTCGGCCTTGTCGAATCGAAAATGCTCTGCACAAGGCTAAAGGAAATTGCGGGGTATCAAAGCTGACTTTTTGCAATTAAAAAAAAAACTTAAGAAACAAAGCCAAAGAATGCTTTATAAGAGTTCTTAATTATTTTAAACTGCAATCTGAAAGCCTAGATACTCGGTATTTTTTATGAGACCTCTAAGCTAAGGCTTATTGAATTTACAGGGTATTAAAGCTGAAAATTAGACCGAAAAAACCCTAAGAAACCAACAGCAGTCTTTCTTGTTGTTTATTACTTATTTTCTACTGTCAAGTGTACTTTTCGATCCTTTGTTATTTATAATAAACGAATGAGTATGCATTTTTTAATTTTTAACTACTCGTATTGATACCCCTTAATAAGCCAAAGAATTTAAGTGTTTGTGCAGAACATTTAATTACATAAATAAAAACCAACGGAAACAACGATTCAAGAGAATCAAAAAACGTAGTTCATAACACCGATAAGTGCGATTCGAATGTGTTCGCCGGAAGGAGGCCCCATTACTAATAATATTGGGATTCTGAGGTCATATAGGTACGAAAATACAAACCTAGACTAGTTTCATACGAGGCGAGAAATAGAGTTTAATATTTGTAGCTTTACGACCAGAGGATGCAATTCTAAAGATAATACGTAGGACTTAGCAAGGTGCAATTTACCACAGTATATATAAATATATAAAAAAACGCAGTATATACATATAAATTACAGGTAAGCCTGTCAATTGAGAAAAAAATCCAAAATACATAAAAAATAAAATCTCTAAAAAACTTCGCACATAACATTTAGACAGTTATCGAAATATCGTAAATACTCCGCAAGTTAATAATTCAAATATCATAGTTAAATCAATGGCCGCTCAGGTGAAAATTCTAAAACCAACCAGTTTTGAGAATCTTGAATTCGAAAATTCGATATAGTCAAAAATGGTTGGTTTGGTTTTGTATTTTCACACCTAAAAACTGAGATGACCATAGGTTTTTTGTTATTTTTTTGTTTTTTCTTGTCTCCAAAAACGTCCGTTTTCTTAAATGTGAGTTAAGGGAGAATCAATAAGGAAGCTTTAATTACAAAAAAAATGTTTTTAGTTATTTTATAGCGAAGGCATTCTATGAAAATGCGGCAAAAATTGTCAAAATAAGAGATTTTCGCTTCATTTCATAGAATGTACAAGCCAAAATATTTCAATGATATCAAGTGATTTAAGTTAGGTGATTCCTCTGCTCCATAATACCCTGATCACCCAGATCAAGTTTAATTATAATTCGTCATATTCCTAATTTATTTTAATCACACCGAATGACATTAACTGCATTAAGAAAACGGGCCCGGCGCATAGTATTTATATAAATCATATTGAACAGTTGATGAATGCATTTTTAAATGGATAACCTGGTTAGAATACGGGCCTACTTTGGGCAGATAATAGACATCCTTGAACAGTTGATGGAAGCGTTTTGTAAATGTTTAGCCTTAAGATGTTTGCCCTGTTAATTATGGATGACTCTAAATATATATTGCTGTATACTTAGCTCTTGCATATGAATGTATAAAAACGTGATCGGCTATGCCTCGATGTACATTAGAGAAAATGTTGTCCGCACTTACATAAGTAAATACTTTAAAGTCTTGGTATTGATATTGGATATTGATATTGATAACTTGAAATATTACCATGTGTATAAAATGTGATGATAAAAGTTGCAGAGTACACCCCGGATTCCTAGTTACTTCAATTGTTATTCTGTTTCAACTAGAGTTTGCCCAGGATACTAGCCGATTTGTTCGATTAACTTGCCCTCGGACGACTGTGGCCGAGACCAGTGGTTGCCATATGGAGCCTTACGATCAAATCCGTTAGTGAGCAACGTTCGTAGGTCCAAATACGAATGCCAAACAATAAATAAGAGTAATACGAATTTATTGTACATACAATAAACAAAAATAGCGAATATGCCCAAACTATACAGAACTGTTTTACCCCAAATGCATGGCGGATATGTATATATCCCCTACATATATATTCGCCCATATAGGATATACACATCTCGCAGGACCTCCTCTGTCGCAGTAGCGAATACAAAATGAATACATTAATCCATTTGTCAGTAGTCACCAGCCCCCAAAAAGGATAAAGCAAAATTAACCTAAATCGAATTAGAATCGGTCCTTTCAAAGTGCATTTGCAAGACACAGAAACGTTTACTTTTTAGCGCACTTCATGGATTTAAATCGAGTTATTGAATTAATTATATATACATATACAAGACAAAACATAACGAATTACATATTATGTACAATTTTGCCTTTGAACAATTTTTAAACGAAAACGATTTCATTATTCTATATACATACATGTATTAAACCCGGAAAGGAACAATAAAATACAAAATTTCATTCAACTTTTTTGGTATCCAAAAAAGCGAAAAACAAAAATTATGGATTTTAAATGTTGTTTGAATTTATAAAAAACTTGGGTAAGTTATTTGAAATAATTATAGTCTTACATCAAAAAATCAAGCATTCAAATAAAGCATCAAAACAAAACATTGAAGTAAAATAGTAATTTCGTGATTTAAACTAGCACATTTTCAGATGTTTCTATCGGTTTTTGCTCACTAAACGCTCTTTTCCGATAACTTTTTCGAACATTAAGAGAGACTTCAGTCAACGCTCGCCAGCTAATATCGTTTCAAAGCACACTAGTCGGCAAAATTTATTTGACAAAACCTTGGTATGACTATTGAGCACTGCTCAGAATCTTCAAATAACTGTAATAAAAATTAGCTTTATGCATTAATAATTGTGTGCTGTTAACCGTTAGAATTCACTTTCTGGTAATATTAATGCATGCAGACATCGAATTTGCAAATAAAACAACGCTTCAATTTAATAATTTAAATATCTAAATTATGGATAGAAAGGTCGAAATTAGTTTGTTTTTAGGTCTTTAATAGTAGCAAAGTTCAACAACGGAAATAAAGTAAACGAAATTTTAAATGAGTTCATGTGTTGCGTCAAACTGTGTCAAATTAATAAGGTTGTCAAAACGAAGTCTTTGTATTGTTTTTAAAGTACAAAGACCAAAAACATTGCCCGTTTGTCAAAAAGTGAGCCATGGAGAAGGCTTTGCCACGTTGTGGACATGTGTTGCATACAGTGAGCACCTGGCCCAATGGTTCTTAGTTCCGATAACCGATTCGATGAACCAAAGACAATATTTGAAGGTTTTTAACGCTTAAGCCTATCCTTTGCTATCTCCGAGAAGAAAGGCTAAACAATTATCGTCATTTATTCTGCATGTTTAAAAGATGTTGGCGTTACCGTCTTAAACTGGCTGTTTAAAAGGCTTAAATATTATTAAGATCATCTGGTCTCTTTAAAAAAAAAAGAATATATTCGTTTACAAAAAGGGAACACATCTGAGGTAATTTTTTTTCGGAAAGGTATATCCTTATAGATCCTCTAAAATTTGGAAAATGTAGTGCCGAGAAGCCTTCAAAAAGAAGTGAGTGGAAGATACAAATTTTACTTAATACCTCATTATTACATCTCTTTCATATTAAACTTGTTTATTTTTTTACCTCTAAGTTCTTGTCAAAATACTTATGCAACCACATGAACTCATAATAATTCATCAATTTGTTTGCATCTTTTTAAGTTTCAATAAAGAAATATTAATTTTTTATGTTTATATTAGTTATATGCACTCATTTAAAATATATAGGAATTCTTAATAAGGCCATTTAAAAATTTTTATGAATAATTCACAGCGATTGTTTTGTCAAAATTTAAGAATCCATAAAATCCCAATTAAAACCACCAGTTATTTAGTTATTACATATTTTTCAGTTTTATTAGTTATTATCATTATTATTTGTATTATGCATTACACACCTAACCGACTTAACGGACACATTTCTATCATTTTACATCAGCTAAATTCAGTTTCCATTCATATTTGCTTTCGTGAATCTGTGAATTATTACCATTATCCGTATTACACGACAATCTCCTTTCCATTGTTTATTACTATAATTACTCATCGGACATTGTTGTCCGTCATGTTGTTGTTTATTCAATGTTATCTCTCAAGCAACAATATAGAATCTGTGGCGGCGCATGCAACACACCTACCCAGGCAAAGGCTGAAAAATTTTGTAAATCTTTCAATTTGATTGCCGCAGTTTGTATAAAAAGTTTGTGAAATTTACGTTCTTCTTGTTTGTGGTTGGTTAAATGCCTCGCGTGCCGCCTGCGCCGCCAGATGCCCATTGCTTGATTTGCAGAATTCGCTTGGTATTATTATTCAATTTAATTTGTCGTTTATTTCTACACGTTATATGTCAAGTTTATATACAAAAAATTCATCAACTACGCTAAACAATTTCAGTTTTGCCTGTGAATTATAACAATATCCTTTTAATTAATTATTTGCAATGATTCCGTTGTGGTTCCGTTACGTTGAATGCAATTTCATACAATGATTGGGTTTGTTGTCCTCGTTTTAGTTTAAGCCTGGTTATCCTATATAAACTGATTTCTGTGTGTGGTGTGTGTTTGTATGCCGCCGTATAAATGTTCTTTACAAATACATAGATCTCAATACGAAATGCTAAACTTTGGTTTTATGCTACAAAATGTGCACACAATGGCCAACACAATATATATATGCATATGCTATATGTACTATATCGATGAACGACAAACTAAAACTATAACAAAAATCAAATAAATTAAATAAAGTCTCCTCTCAATCGATGTCTCGTGTGAAGCTAAGATAGGTGAGTGAGTGTGTGAGAGTTGATTTGAGTGTGGTCTCTGGTCGATCGTGATATTTAGCATTTGAAACCCTGGAGATAGCAGTTATCCATATGGCTTGAGTCGGGCTATTGATTTGGGCTGCACGCGCAAGGAACAGCAGGTGTGGAGAGGAACTAAATGCGGGCTAACGCTGCAGGTTGTACATCAATAGAGATATATCTAGACTACATGGACAGTGCCCAATTGTGTGTGCTTGTTGTGCTTAATATACGAACGAAGTATAAGGTATAAACAATAATTTTGGCATAAACTTAAGTGTACTATAAACATTCATTGGTTCAATTGCTAACAACGAAACGTGAAATGCTTTCTCTCTCTTTTTGTGTGTTTTCAATGATTTTCATATTTCCATCTAGATATCTGGACATGGAAGTAGAAGACGAGGCGTGGCGCGCTGCCACCTTATAAGTAAATGCCATCATTGGAGAGTTTCTCATTAGCAACAATTTGAAATACATTAATGTTTGATTCGGATTCGGATTGATTTAAATAATACTTGGCTTAGTTAGTAAGATAGTCGTCTCGTGTGTTTGTTTGTTTTGTGTGGAAAGTATCAGAAGAAGAAACTATTCAGCAGAGGGAGGAGGCTTAGATCAAAGAGTTGTCTAGTTTGTAGATTGGATTGGATTGTTTATACAAAAAACCTAAGCACCGAGTAAAGTAGCGTTTAAATTGTATAGCTGTATTCGATTTGAAATTCAATAGAGTTGCCATCAATTTCCTTCCTACTTGACTTCTTGGTATCATCTTGACATCAGTATCATCGTTATCATCGATATCTCGACCCCGTAAGCTTACAAAACTAGTTAAATACTTTCTATTTCCATAGTACATACAGTTAGGTATATATATATAAATTATAAAATAGTTTTGCGTGTAAAATATAAAATTTAGTTCTTTCCGATTTTCGTGTTTCGTTTTCTTTCTTTTTTTTGTGTTGCTTTTGTTGCTGGATTCAGAGAATTGTTAAGATACGCTTAAACACATACATATATACCATACATATAGAGTTCATGGGTGTGTGTGTGTTGGTATGCCATTAAAAAGTCTTAAGAATTATAGTAAATATGCATATAAATGTATAATATATATGTATAACTTTATATACTATATATATATGTCGTACGTGTGTGTATGCGTGTGAGTGTGTAGGTGATGTGTGTGATTAGGCTCTGGACTCGGCTGCTTCTGCTTAGTCTTGCACCTCTCGGTACGGCACCTCGGACGTGACCGAGAACGACTCGAAGTAGTGGTTCAAGAACTCGAACGTCGGCCTCTTGTCGGGCACAGCATCCCAGCACTGGAGCAGCAGCTGGTAGATGTTGTCCGGGAAGTAGTGATTCGTCGGTTTCGGCATGCGGAAGCCCCGTTCGATATTCTCGATCACCTCCCGACTGTGCATGCCTGGATAGGGCACTTGTCCGTACGTAAACAGCTCCATCAGCAGGATGCCATACGACCAGACGTCCGACTTGATCGAGAACTTGCCGTAGATGATCGCCTCGGGCGCTGTCCACTTGACCGGAAACCGTGAGCCCTGCTTGGGACAGTACTCGTCGTCGGCAATAACGCGCGCCAGTCCGAAATCACAAATCTTAGCCACATTGTTGTCGGCAATCAGTACGTTGCGTGCCGCCAGATCGCGATGGATGAGCAGCTTGGACTCCAGATACTCCATGCCGCTGGCCACCTGAGTGGCGATATAGATGAGATCCTCAAAGTGCAAGTAGCGGCCGTCGCCCTCGCGTAGAAAGTCCAGCAGACTGCCCTTCGACATGTACTCCTGCACAATGTAGATGGGTTCCTCCTGTAAAATAAGAATTTTTTAAGAATTAATGAAGGTTGAGCCAAAGGAATTTAATGCTTCACTAACCTGCGAGCAAACCGCATAGAGGGCCACCAGGCGGTTGTGGCGGAACTTCTTCATGATGGCCGCCTCCTGAAGGAACGCAGCCGTCGACATGGTGCCCTCGCGTAGGGTCTTCACCGCCACATCGATGCTGTTGCGCCACTTTCCGTAGAAGACCTCGCCAAAGTTGCCGCGTCCCAGTTTGCGCAGCAGCTGAATTTCGGAGCGCGGTATCTCATACTTGTCGCGCAGCTCCGGGCCCAGGTCCCACATCTGGGGCTGGGGTTTGGGGCAGGGACGCGATAGTATGTGGCACAGGCCAAGAGCGTTTTCTGTGGCGATAAGAAAATTAATAAATGGATTTTTCCACTTCATTGTCTACTCGCTTGGTGGGTATATACTCACTGCTGTATGCCATGACCAGGGCCTGGAGCGAGGGGAAAGTTTGATTGGTGGCTATGTAGTAGCCACCATTATCCAGCGGCTTAATGCGATAGTGCTTCACGTGATATCCCCGTCCATCTTCCCAATCCTTCACCGACAGCGAGTAGCCATCGGGATTGTGCTCCGAGGGTCGAACGAGGAAGGTGCCACGTGGATTTTCCTCGGCCAGCAGAAGTTTATCCGCCTCCTTGCGCAGAACGTTCTCAAAGAACCAGCTGGTTGGTGATAGATATTAGGGGTTTATATTAATATTTCAATAAATAAATTAAATAAATGTGTAATATATAAAAGAGCTCAGCAGAGATTTGTGTTTCTGATTGAATTTATGAAGGAAATGGGGTTTTTTTCAGGGATCACAAATAAGAGTACCGAAAAATTGAGCTGGAAAGATGAAAAATTTAGGTATACCAAGAAAATTTCAAAAATAAGATAAACTTTTATAACAAAGTTCTTATTTTTTCACTGCGTTTTAAAGAGTATTTTTAAATT
>JAEIII010012916.1:0-27176 GCA_018905755.1 Drosophila ohnishii | reverse complement strand
GCAAAAAAATTTCACGATATAAATATATCATTTTCAGGAAAATATATCGATATATTGATACTTTGATATATTATCAACAACCCTACTCCAAGCTGGTCACTCTAATCCACAGCGTGGCGTCGCTTGGCGCTGGAAATTTAAAGATAACGAACAAAAAGAGCAGCCGATTTGTGCTCCAAAACACGTCTAAAACAGCTCCAGAGAAAAAATTTAGCAACATAAAAAGTCCAGAAACATGAAGGCAGTGTGAGTATAAATTTCCTTGTAAGAAATTCAAAGCCAGGACTGAAAATTCCTGTTCACAGACCACGGACGCCCATGCGCGTCATCCAGAAAACACCACGATTGCAACCACATACAACGGAGAAGCACCGCAAGGACTCATCAGAGAAGGCCAAAGATCCGGTAAATGTATTCTGCCGTGTACGACCTCTTCAATCGGAGGCAGATCTCACCTCGCTGCGGGTGAAGAACTCTACAACGATTGCGTTAAACCCGCAAGATCAGCTGCTGCAGCATCACAAACATAACGGCGCCCAGCGCGAGATACAGTACATCTTTAAGCACGTCTTCCAGCCGGAGGCCTCGCAGCAGGATGTGTACGGATCGGTGGCCCAGCCGCTGGTGGAGAACCTGCTGCGTGGCAGGAACAGCCTGCTCTTTACCTACGGCGTCACGGGCAGCGGCAAGACCTACACTATGACGGGTAATTTGCGCCATCGCGGCATTATGCCGCGCTGCCTGGACGTGCTCTTTCGCACTATCTCGGACTTTCAGGCCAAGAAGTTTGTCTTTAAGCCCGATAGGCTGAATGGCTTCGAGATTTTGTCCGAGGAGGATGCGTTGCTTGAGCGGCAGCACGAGATGAATCAGAGGTTTGCTGGCTCGGGACGATTTGCCTTCCGGCACAAGGACTCGGATCCGGAGATAGCTTCTCAGGCCTCTGTGGAGCCAACGCCGCTGCTGGGTTTGGATGAGGACAATATGTACTCGGTGTTTATCACCTACATTGAGATTTACAACAACAGCGTGTACGATCTGCTCGAGGATTCGGGTATTCAGAAGTGAGTAGCGAGTGACTTGAGGTAGTCCCATTTTAAAGTTTCTCTTATTTTATTTATAATTTTACTCATTTAAAATCCTCCCTTTTCCAGGACTTTGCAGAGCAAAATCATTCGCGAGGATGCCAATCGTCACATGTTCGTCCACGGCGTCACCGAGGTAGAGGTCAAGACAGTGGAGGAGGCCCTCGAGATTTTTCAAATGGGCCAAAAGCGCAAACGCATGGGGCACACCGTTCTCAATGCCGAATCCAGTCGTAGTCACTCGGTTTTCAACATACGCCTGGTGCAGGCACCCACCGACAGCCAGGGCGAGAATGTGGTCCAGGACAAGCAGAACATTACGGTGAGTCAGCTGTCCCTGGTGGATTTAGCGGGCAGTGAGCGCTCTTCACGCACCAAGAACACTGGAGTTAGATTAAGGGAGGCGGGCAACATCAACAACTCCCTGATGACGCTGCGCACCTGCCTGGAGTATCTCCGAGAGAATCAGCAGGCGGCCAGCAATGGTATGCCTCCGAAGAAGATACCCTATCGCGACTCCAAGATCACGCACATGTTCAAGAACTATTTCGATGGCGAAGGTCAAGTGTCCATGATTGTGTGCATCAATCCGAGGATAGAGGATTATGACGAGAATATGGTAGGTTATTACTCCTATTTCTATAACCTAGATTAAGCCATATATTTTCACCTTACAGCAAGTGATGAAGTTCGCCGAGATGACGCAGGAGGTGCAGATAGCCAGGGCCACACCCATGAAAACCGATTTGGGTTTGACTCCAGGTCGTCGCAAGGCCAATAAACTGTTTAAGATAGCCGTCAACAATCTAAACGAGCTAGGCATACCCGAGGCCAAGGATCTGGAGGTGGATGTGGGTCTGGTGTACAGTCTGGGAGCCGATTTTCCCTCTTACCAGATGGACAGTCCCGAGGCGGAGGTTAAGATCCAGGAGCTGATGCACTATCTGGAGCAGCGCATTGAGAAGCGCAAGAAGCTGCGCTGCAATTTGGACATCAAGTGTAGGTCTTAGATTATTTAGACTACCGGGAATACCCTTTAATCCTCCCATATCTCCTTCCAGGTGACAGCTTCCGTCAGATGCTGATGAACCTAGACCGGGACAACCTTCAACTGCGCACAGAACTCGCTTCCTTGAAGGCTGTTTACAAGCAAGAGCGCGAGCGCAGCGCCGCCTTGGAGAAGAAGGTGCGAATCCACGAGAGCTCAATTGATGTGCTGAACAACACTCTAAGCAAGCGGGATCGTCAGATCGAAGAGCTGTCCTTCAAACTGAACGAAAAGGAGAGCCAGCTAACCCAGAAGGAGCACGAGAAGGAGAAGCAGAAGAAGAAGTTCAGCTCCAAACTGGCCGTGGAGTCGGACAAGACCAAGCGCGAGTTCGAGCATAAGCTGCGTGAGCAGAGGGCAAAGCTTACAGAAAGGATGCGCATCAAGGACGAGAAACTGCGTTTGGTTTCAAACATACTGCAATCCGAGGATCTGCCCAGTCTGCCGCGATCCCAGAGCTCCGAGGATATGCTAAATGACAAGGATCGCGGGACGTTTACAGCGCGCACGGAATCCTCAGTGCCGGCAACACGAACTGATATTTATGCCACGCCACGACATGTAAGGACAGCTCTTTAGTCTTCCCTTATTTCTTAATTTAAACCTTCTTTCTACAGGGCGCCGCAGCTGCCAATAATCGACACCGACGCTCTCGTTCCGCTGGCGACAAATGGCTGGAACATCGGGCTGCCAATCCCGTGCCCTTGGGAACCATCATGCAGCCTTATCTAAAGAACCGCAAGTCCATCACAAAGCTAACAGACATGAAGGAGCTTACATCGCATGGAGCCAACAAGTACTGCCTCGTCTCTCAAGAGGCAGACACTGACGGTGATGTTGAAACCAAGCTATACAAGGGCAATGTAATCCCCACCTGTGGCGGCGGTGCCCAAGTGGTGTTCAACGATGTGGAGTGCCTCAAGCAAAAGTCACCAGTTCATTCGCCCACGAGGAAGCGACCTAGCAACGGCACTCTGTCCGCTCTGGGCGGAGGCGGTGCAGTGCCCAGCACCATCACCTCGGCCCAGGACGTGGCCTCGCGCTGCAATCTCGGCATCGAGGGGCACAGCAGCAAGAAGTCCAAGATCTAGGGAGGACACCTGAACATACATCAACTTAAAAATACTTACTTAGCTTTTAGTTAACTTAAAATTAAGTTTATTACTCATTTATTATGGTTTTTGGAGTTGAATCGCATTGAAGTGATTTTTTGTTCGATTAAAAAGCAAAGTTTAACCTGTATAAAAAAGAATACCCATAAATGAATTCGTAACCTCGCACAAGGATGAGGATTCCTGGCTTACAAAACCGC
This sequence comes from Drosophila ohnishii, assembly GCA_018905755.1. Classification (NCBI taxonomy): domain Eukaryota; kingdom Metazoa; phylum Arthropoda; class Insecta; order Diptera; family Drosophilidae; genus Drosophila; species Drosophila ohnishii. Next base: position 23,731 of record JAEIII010012916.1, on the reverse strand, counting down.
TGCTAACCGGAGGCTAGCGGCGGAGAGCTCTCAGCGGGAACTGTCCCAGCATCGCACATGCATTCTTAATAGAATTATGCTAATTATGTACCATAAAGTATTGAATATTTTATTGTTTTTTGGAGTAAGCAACCTCCACTTTATGCAGTCAAGTTAATAAACGAAATTAAATAAAGTAACTACTTAAAGAACACCAAAACTGATAATCTTTTAGAATAATATGCAACTGGAATTAGAAGCTACTCAATCAATCAATATTTTTGTTTTTATAGGAAACTTTTAGGACAAATCAGTCTTTAATACATCAGTCAAAGAAGCAATTAAATCATTTCAGAAAGCTTAGACTGTTGATGCTGTTCAAAATTATATATATGCTTTATAGGATCGAAAATTTCTAAATATAGAAATACATATACGACTTTCAGCTATTATTTTCATTTTAGTAAATCAGATATTAATCGGGGGTCGATATTTATGTTCTGTGATCATTTTTGGACAAATCACAGCAAAAAATGCATACTTATTATATATTTACCCAAGATAGCAGACAAAATTGTTTAAACTGTATTTTTATTATTATTCCTGCGTTTATTCAGATTTATGCTTAAACCGATAAATTTTATTGAAATACATACGGTACCATTCATTACACATATATATTTGTAGATTAATTTCAATTACTATTAAATCAGTCTATAATTAAAATATATGTTCGCTTAATGATTTCACGTGTATGTGTGTGAGTGTGTGTTACTGCTGTTATTGTGTGTTTGTTGTGTTGCTGCTGTGTGAGCTGCGGCAGATGATGACTCTTCTTAAACGCTAGGTCTCGGCAATTGTGGCAGGTGGTGTGTCCCTCGGTTAAATGGGGAATTTCGAATTTGAAATTGGAATTGGAAGCCAATCGCACGATAAACTTATTATCAAACAGAATAAATCGGGAGCACAGGAATATGCGGAACAGAGAATATAGAATATAAAAGTGGGCATCGCACAAGTTGAAACATTTAAACAAAACAAATTGGACAACGAACGAAACCACATGTGTAAACATAATAAACGGGGGACAAAAACTCAATGCAAGAGGTCAACATAACCAGCATGGCATATATCGACTTATACGCGAATATTCCAATTAAACAAATTACAATTTAATCAATATAAAGCTCTGTTGTTTTCATATAAATGTTCACTCTCTCTCTCATGCTCACACGACGCGGAACAAACTGTAAATCATCTGCTGTTCGTAATGTACGCACTATTACCTACTATAATATTTATCGTAGACGTAGTTAAACGATAAACGTTACTTAATGGATTTTACAAACTAAGAAGCGAAATTATTCTACGGTGGAAAACGAATTTTGGCTATGAAGCAACGTAAATTAAAGAGGGTTATTAATTATTAACAACACAAGCACTCACAGCCACAGCCACCCCCAAACTTTTTGTTGTGTTGCGTGTGTGTAAGTGTTGGCAAGGCAATCAACATTACATTACGGATAGTGTGTGTGTGTTGTGTGTGTATGTGTGTGCTTAGATGATGAGTTTGTAATGAAATCTCGCTTGAAGCTGTATACTAGCTGCTGCTGCTGCTGCCCCGTCCGCACAATCGCAGGCTGGACCGAATGCGAACCACCATTGGCTCCTACTATGAGCACTTGACACAAGCCCCCTCCACATCAAAGTCAAGGACCATGAGCTTTGTTTCCTCCGTCCCATTGCGCGAGCCCACGGCACAAATAAGCTTCGTGTCGTTTGCCCTGGAATATTATAAATTTTGTATACAATTATATTTTAATAAGAGATAGTTGCAAAACTCACCTGATCCGCCACACAACGCCTCCGGAGCCGCCCGAGTCCAGGGCCACCAGATTGCGTATAAAGTCGCCCGTCTTTACGTCCCACAACTTGACGGTGCCATCATCGGAGCTGGTCACCACAAATCGGGAATTAAACTGCAGACAAGTCACCGCTGACTGATGTTTGTTTGGACCTAAAATAAGGTATTCAAAAAATATGTTAAAAATATTGTATCGATGATATACAATGAAAGAATATATATATTTCACATCCTTTCCTAAAAGTATTCAGAAATAAGACCTAGAAGAACCCTCGTTCTAACCGCCTACTTACCCGACAGCGTCTGCAGACATTGCCCCGTTGTGATGTCCCACACCTTGACAGTGGAATCGGCATTGCCCGAGACGAGAATGTTTTGACGCAGCTCCATGCCGGAGGTCAGGCTCTGATGACCCATTAAAGTGTGCTTGCAGTTGCCCGTCTCCACGTCCCACACACGTATCGAGGTGTCCAGCGAGCCGGAGACCACATGGAGGCCATCAAACTTTGGGTTAAAAAATGAGATGAATAAAATATATTCCTTTCCTATCTTAAAGCTATACAAACCTGCAGCGAGTAGACGCGATTCGTGTGACCCTGCAGCGTGTGAAGGCACTCCTGACGCTCCGGATGCCAGATCTTGACCATATAATCGTAGGCTCCGGATACAATTAGCTTGCCATCGTACTGGACACAACGCACGGCGGCCAAATGGCCAACCAGAACATGAAGACAGGAGCCCTGTTCAATGTCCCAGACGCGAAGAGTGGCATCTCGCGAACCACTTACCACCCTGATAATACATTTTTTCAAGATTATCATTATATCCATAACTGCAGCACACATTATACTCACTTGTTGCCATGGAGATGCATGCAGCGCACCGTGGATGTGTGCCCCTGGAGCGTATGGACACAGGCACCGCTGTCCATGTCCCAGACCTTGAGGGTGCGATCAGTGCTGCCCGAAATGATAATGTTTCCGGACATTTGGGAAGACCAAACACCACCGGTATGACCCACCAGAGTGCGCAGACACTGTAAGGATGCCAAATGAGTACATTGTTTAGAAAGATTATTGAGGAATGAGAGGAAATGAATCTCTTACCTTTCCATTAACCGCCGACCACACCTTTAGCGTATTGTCATCAGAGCCGGACACAATGCGATTGCCGGAGAACTGCAGGCATGTTATCACATGGTCATCGTGGCCCTTGAGCACCTTGGGCTTGCGCACTGGACGCGATCGCCAGTTCATCTCGATGATATGCTGGCGCATGTAGGCGGCTTTCCAAGGCGAAGCTATGGGCGGCATATTGCCATCGCGTCCCCTCTTCGGGCGATCGCTGCGCGGTTCGGCCAGTATCTGCGCCTTTCGGCACTTCTCCTTCCACAGCAGGTTGTCGTCGCACAAGAAGCGCCAGCTGCGGCAGGTCTGGGCAGCCCTCAGCAGATCCTTTGGCTCCAAATAAGAGAGCACAAAGAGGGCCAATTCCCGGGGCAGCAGGGAGATAAAGTCACGCTGGAACTGCGGCTCAATCACCTTCATCATGTGGCGGACCTGCGAGGCATCGCAATGCTCAATCAGTCGGTCCAAGGCGAGCAGACAGTCGACATGCGACCACCTCTGGAACTGGGCCAACCAGTGTTGCAGCTCTGGCGGCGGATTGTCCCGTGACGGTACAGATCGTGGTGTACGGCGACCGAAGCCCGAGCCCGGCGAAGCATTGGCGAGATGTTGTGAGGAGGGAGTGAGGGACAGCACTGCCGTGGGTACCGAGGAGGAGCGCGGCGTAGAGGCGAAATCATAGGCAATCCGTTTGCGACAGTTATCGCCCAATCCCGAGCCAGAGTCACCCACCCCGCCGCTGGCGGAGATGGTCATCGAGTAGTCTGTGCCATCCAGTAGACGCCCCTCGTTGAACTTCCGCTTGCGCTGCTGCGACGGGATCAGCGAGCTGGTGTTGCTAAACGATCCATTGGCATTGACCGCCTTATAGGCGGAAAGGATTAGGGGCTCCTCGTGATCCATGGGATCCAGGTCATAGGCCTCGCTCAAGCTGGCATTGCTGCCGCCGTAGCTGCTGCCGTTCTGGCAGGTGCAAATCTCCTCCAGATCGGAACAGTTGTTCTCCTCATCGCAATTGGCCCATGGTTCGTCGGCATTGAAGTCGCCGGGCTCCACTAGGCCATCACCAGCGCCAGCACCAGCTCCCTCCTCGACCACCACCTCCAGATGGATGACATCGCCGGAGCCGTTGCGTCTTGGCCGCGCCACTACTCCTACCGACTGTTGCGCTGAAGCTGCTCCTGTTAATGACCCACTGGCAGTCGGAAGATTGCTGCGTGCCAGGAATCGTTCCTGTGTCTGGGCGCTGGCATTCACCTGACGCGCCACCGGCTTCGTCGTTGATGCACTTGATGCATACTGGCATCGATTAGAGTTGGTGGAAGCTGATGTCGAAGCCTGAGCATCGCCGCCGCCCAAGCAATCGGAACCGGCAGAACAAGCTGCCGAGGGATTAAGGGCGGTGGTGCGACTGCAACCGCCACCATCCTGAGAAGTCTGCGAACCCACAGAGCTGTAGGAGACGGAACCACTCACACTAGCACCTTCCTCCTGCTCCTGATTCTGCTGACAGCTGCTGCCAGATGTGGACGAGGAGGTAGGAACCAGGCCTGGGTAGTCATTCGAGTTGGTGTTGGTGTAGACATCCGTTCGGGCTGCTCCCGTGCAGGTAGCCGACGACGAAGATGACGAAGATTCCGTCGTTGACTTTGACGTGGAACTAGACCGGTGCTGACTGCAGCTGGAAGTAGATCCCAGTGAGGAGCCCAGATTCAGTTTGGCAGTGGACTTGCTCAGCCGGCTGTTGGTGTATTTGCGACTGCTTGTGGGAGTCGTCGACAGATCCTTGTAGGTGCACTGAAATCAAACATTATAATACCATAATAATATTGATAACAATCATTAAATAAATATAACAATTTCCCACCTTGCTATCGGAGGAAACAGTGCGCCCATTGCTGCTGCTGCTAGGCCAGTCGTCGCTGCTGGTTGAGTTAGTAGCTCCTCCAGTTGCTTTACCGCCCGCCATAGATTTGATCAGACTTAGATTCAATTTGTTCTGGCTCAACATGGAGCTGGTGCGCAGGATAATGCCACCCGTCAGCCGCTGTTCCGTCTCAAAGTCACGACGCTCGATCAGATCCATGGAATCTATGTCGGCCTTGGACAGGCCGGCGCTAGAGTTGGAGCTGGATCTAGAGCTAGACGTGGAGGCGGTCTCCTCTCGGGCAACGACATCCGCTGACGAGGGATTCGACGCGGCTCTGGCCGTAAGGCTCATCTGCATCAGACGCACAGACACAAGGCGGTCGCCTTCGGACGGTAGGTCGTCGACCACGATGATGCCCGCCTCAGACTTGATCCCTCCTCTTCCTTCCGACGCCTGATCCTCTTCGCCCAAAAGAAACTCATCGCTTAGACGTTTAGGCTTTCCAGCCAGCTCCGCTTGTGAAGCGACTGTGACCTGGCCGGGATGCGGCTGGGCCTCCTCCACGACGGGCGTTTCGAGGAAGATCTTTGAGCCATCGGCCGCCATTATGGTGCCGTCGGCCAATGCCAATTGTGATGTATTGGTGCAATCGATGGCGGCTATTGCTATGTCATCGTCATCATCCTCCAGCAACTCTTCATCCTCCTCGTCCTCCGGCTCAACTTCCGGATCGGGATCATCCTCATCATCTTCGTCGTCGTCGTTTATAAGGCAGACAACGGGCGGATCCTCGGCGTCTTCTTCGGGTTCGTTAAAGAATACCTGACTGTGCGACGCATGGACGGGGCCATCGTTGATGGTGTCCGTAGAGGAGCTGTCGTCGACGGCCACCACACCCACGGTGGACGCCGCACCCGCGCTGGTGGGCAGTGAATTGGAAGAGCTAATCTCAAAGGTGCTGGACTCATCGTCCAGGACTACGGCGAAACCATGCTGTGAGTTTGACGACACGCACACGTCCTCCACATCCTCCCGCAGCGTTGACATAGATACGGCTTTTCTGGGTGCTCCTACTGCCTCTCCTCCTTCTGCTGCTGCTTCTGATCCCGTTCCTTCTGCGCGGCGGCGGCTGGTGGTGGCCTGACTTGCGGCGGGGGCGGCGCTGACTGTTGATTGCGTTCGCTCCCCTGCTCTGGCCACGGATTCACTGCTAGCAGCTGGGCATCCTCTTTCCATAATACTTTTCAAACATCCAAAGTTGGGCAGCGCGTTCTCCTGGAAAGCGATCGAAAAATAGGACATTTAACTAAAGGAGTCTAGGAACTTCAATGATGTTAGTTATAACGAAAAGGTTGCTGTGAAAATTACAGTTTCTCAGCGATCCAAAACGATCCTTTGTGAAGCCACGGGAATTGAAGATGATCCGAAATTCCCACGCAACAAGCGCAAACTGATGGTTGCAAAAAGGAGAAAAAAAAAAAGAATAAGCGAATGAAAAGCAGTGGGAAAAATGTTTGTAAGCAGTCGCTGCCGCTGCCGACGTTGAAACTCGAAAAAGGAAATCACAAAAGTGCATCGGATCGGCGGAAGAGGCTAAAACGGCGCGAAGTAGAATGGGAAAAAGAAGACGAAACGGGTATTACAACAACAACATACACACTCGTACACACACACACACTCACGAGCAGCAAGAAGACAGCAGCAGGCAGGCGGCGGCGCAGGCAGCAAAAAGGTATTGCGGAGAGTGGAGAGAGATGAGAGAGCGAGAAGTAACGGACGTAAGAAGAAGAAGCACCAAAGATACACAGCAGCCGCACCAACAACAACGGCAACAACAACAACATCACGTACACCTTGCAATTCAAGCCGCTATCTTTTCCCTCCGCTTTTAACTGGCTTGCAGTGCTGATCAGCACGTGAGAGAGTCACAGGAAAACACAGTAACTGTGACCGATCAGAAAGAGAATAAAGTCGCAGATTGAAAAGTGTAAAAAGAAGGTTATAGTGACCTCGGAAAAGGTCACAAAACAGTCATGTCACAAGAAAAAATAAAGTTAAATTACTACGCACACCTAATGACTCAATTTCACGACTACAACGTAGTCACTTATGCAGAGAAAAGCAGAAAAAGAAAAACGTGTTTTTGCCAAAATTGCATATTTGCACAAAACTCTATTCCCTTAAAATGTTTACTAATTACTTAGTATACGGAAATTTTGATAAGAATTATCAGAGTCCCCAGAAATACACCGATCCTGGCCATCACAGTGACCGAAGAAATCACAGTTGCTCATCTCTGACTTGACAGCAGCTCGACCCGCCGTGTCTTGTCTGTCACACAGCATCAGCATCCTACCAACACACACACACACGGGCATCGCATGTAGAAAAAGGGATCGCTGCAGGCAGAGATTCGGAGGAGAGCGCAGCCATTATTATTGCAGCTCCGCCGCATCCGCAGCAAACAAAAGGGGCGAGATCACAAAGGAATTTTCAGCGCTCCTGCTGTTGCATCACTCGCAAACAGATCAGATGTGCAGGCATTCTCCGAACATATTTTCACCTTTCCACCCCGATGGCCATTGGCTGTTGACCTCCCGAAAACCCGAAAAAAGAAAATGTTTTTTAGGGTCTTCTTTCCGCCGCTTCACACCGCGTGTATCCAGGCCGTAAGCGTTTTACCTGTCCCAGAGGACAATCGGGGATGCGTTCAAAATTTTCTTCTGCTCATAACGGGCGTGTGGAGTCGCCGTCGTCGTCATAATCATTGCATACACACACACACGCATGCAGGCAGGGCTGATAATGGGCAGACCTGTGGTTACCCCCAAAAATAGATTATTTTCGGAGCGAAACGTTGCAATTCCTGGTGGGTTCTGGGGCCCTAACCCCACTTTTCTGCACCTGCACTGCAGCAGCGGCGGCGGAGCGGATGGAGGATTGCCCATAATTCGTGGAGCAAACAACAAAAGAAAAATGTGAACATTGTTGTACACACAGACGCACATATACAGCTACGCAAATATCGCGAGAAGATTTCGTCGCGTTTAGTGCAAACCCCGCGAATGGTTTGCAACTTTTTTGGACCCTTAAACTGGGGCAGTTAAAAAACATACCCGCTGGCGGATAAGAAGTCTGTTTTTAATTATTTAGCTACACATTTCACGCGTGTAAAACTTTTTGCGTTGGGCCCACACTACCACTAGCACGCGCACATGCACAGTACACACACGTTCAATCGAAATTTTTCACATACGTTTTGGGGCCGTTGCTCCTTGAGATTTGCGAACTCTGCGCTACGGCTGCTGACTCTCGCTGTATTTCTAGTCGGTTGGATACATGAAGATTATGGCAAATTTCAGATTTTCTTCGAAAAAAAAACTAATGCGGAGCAAAGTTTAATGAAATTTGTGGAAGAGTGTGTGCTAGGGATGTGCAAAATACATCAAAATATCAATATATCGATATATTTATAAAAATAAATAAATAACTATCACGATATTTATATAGGAATACCGATGTTTGTATTCCGATCTTAATTACTTACTCTTTCATTCCAACAATTTGGCAATGTTTATGAAAAGGCTTGAAACATCGGTGTATTCTAGGTCTACTTTTGTAACGACAATATTTAGACTTGACTTTTATATTTGTAAACTGGTATACAAAAAATGCTCTTCAATTAAAATACTCAAATAATATTATAATACTTATTATATTCAAGACATTATTCATTTTTGCGTTATTGATATTTTTTAATTTTAATTGTTGTAAATGGAAATTAAATCACTTATATATTTTATTTCCTTTTACAGAAGATTAGAAAATATAGCCTCGGCATTTCCTTGAGGATTGAATGAATTTCTGAAATAGCCATAGGATCATGGCATCGAAATCGTTCATAGCTACGCCAAAAAAAGCATAATTTAGCAATCCCCTGATTGTTTTTTATTCATTATCACGCTCTTGTTAAATAATTGCAATCCATCGCATAAACGCAGCGGCAGCTCTCGGCCCTGCCACGGTCACACTGTCACACGATTTACAGGGTCACACAGCCGCCCGTAGCTCTGACCTTCCAGATATTTTTTAGCCACCATCACAAGTTTTTAGCGATTTTGTCATAAGCTTTTTACAGTGTTCCCTGGCTAGGGGTTTTCCCCCTAGATTTAAAGGGAAAGTTTAGGGTTTTTTTTTTAACTTGTATTAATACTGTGTATTGTACAATTCATGATTTACCCAGCAATTGCAACAGTTTTTGAACCAACTGAACAAATGTAGAAACTTTTTGTGAACAAAGAGGTTTCCAAAATAAATTAAAGTAAGGATGTTTCTTCCTTATATTTTTGAATTTAACTGAATTTTTTAATTTAGGGGGAAAACTGGATTTTTTAGAGGGAAATTTCAACACTTCGAGATTTTTTAGGGGAAGAGTCAAATTTTCATCTGGCAACACTGCGACCCGCAGAGCTGGCAGCACTGATCCCCCCCGTCATTCTTTGAATCCCCGCCCACGAAGCGAAAACGTTGCTGACGAAGTGTAAGTGCGAAAATTGTAGGGCCGAAAAATTGCATAAGACTCTCCAGTCAAAAATTCAAATCAAACGTGACACTAGCCCGAAAATCAGATAAAATTTCTGTAAACTTTGTTTTGTTTCTGTTGTTGTAACACCGCCAGAAGAAATCCCGTAAGTGGGATGAAATTCTTGGCACGGCACGCCGTTATGTAACCTAGAAAAGCAGCCAGCAGCTGATTGCTGCGCTGAAGGAAATATAATTAGATAAAGCACATGTCTGGCGGCGCCTGATAAATGTACATATAGCTAACGGTTCCCTCTCCCCTCTCTCTCTCTTGCAGACGACCTTGTCCCGTAGCAGATCCAGCAATCAAGATGTTCTCAAGCTTCTTTGAAACCGCCAGGAACTCACCCTTCCGCAGCCCCTTCACGCCCGTGCAATGTGACGCCGCCACCAAGCTTGTGGAGGATCCCCAGCCCGTTCAGGGACGCGAAATTGCTGCGGCCGCCACTGCCAACCAGAATGATTCGTGCGAATTCGGCAGCAACAAGTACTTTGCGCTGTGCGGCATCGGTGGCATCCTCAGCTGCGGCACCACTCACACCTTTGTGGTTCCCCTGGATTTGGTGAAGTGCCGCCTGCAGGTGGACTCGGCCAAGTACAAGAATCTGTTCCATGGCTTTAAGGTCACCGTTGCGGAGGAGGGTGCTCGCGGCCTGGCCAAGGGATGGTTCCCCACCCTGTTGGGTTACTCGGCGCAGGTACGTCTGGGTTCGGGGGGTTGCATAATCACGTGAAGGCGGAGGGAATGTGACACGGTCACCTGATGGCCCCAATTACATTGACATAGATATGTACAAGAAGGCAATCTAAATCAGATCGTTTGTGATTAATCAATCTATCAATATCTTATGATTTTTTGTGTATTTATTTATTATTTGTTATTACTATTATTAATTCCCATTTCCTTTTCCTTAGGGTCTCTGCAAATTCGGTCTGTACGAGCTGTTCAAGGTGAAGTACTCTGAGATCATTGGTGAGGAGAATGCCTACCTGTACCGCACCTCCTTGTATCTGGCTGCCTCTGCCTCGGCTGAGTTCTTCGCCGATATTGCTCTGTCTCCATTCGAGGCTGCCAAGGTTAAGATCCAGACTGTGCCCGGTTTTGCCAACAACTTCCGCGAGGCTGTGCCCAAGATGCTCAAGGAGGAGGGCATCAATGCCTTCTACAAGGGTCTAGTGCCACTGTGGATGCGACAGATTCCATACACCATGATGAAGTTCGCTTGCTTCGAGCGCACCGTGGAGCTGCTGTACAAGTGAGTTTTTTTTTAATGAATTAGAAACGAAGAGGGGATTTAAAGTAAGAGGAATTGTTTATAGTTGGAGTTATTCATATATTATTCATATAGGTTCAAAGTCCACTTAAATTTCTGGAAAGCCAAGATAGGATTTTAAATATATTTCAAATGCCAAAAATATTACTTAATTAGTTCCGTATAAGTTGTGTATGTTGTCATCGAGTAATTAAATTATATTCTAGGTGAAAATTAATTTTTAGCGCGTTGCCAGTCAGCAGATAAGAAACTCTGACGTCTCATCCACTGACGTAAAAGTAATTTATTGTTATCTAGACAAGATATAGGTTTTTCTTATACTTTTCATGAAGTAGGTTTACTTTCGCCCTGAAAAATCAATAAACTCTCCTCCGTATTGCCTTATGTAATGCTGAAAAACATCTAGACACAGGCAGAACCATCTCTAAACTTCAGCAAATCCTCTGAAAGAATATAAATTTAAACTAACATTAATAATGTAATTCTCTCTCCCTCAGGTATGTGGTGCCGAAGCCCCGTGCCGACTGCAGCAAGGGCGAGCAGCTGGTCGTCACTTTCGCCGCTGGTTACATTGCCGGTGTCTTCTGTGCCGTTGTCTCCCATCCCGCTGATGTTGTGGTGTCCAAACTGAACCAGACCAAGGGCGCCAGCGCTGTGGATGTGGCCAAGTCTCTGGGCTTCAGGGGCATGTGGAATGGCTTGACGCCGCGTATCATTATGATCGGTACCCTGACCGCTCTGCAATGGTTCATCTACGATGGTGTCAAGGTTGCCTTGGGCATTCCCCGCCCGCCGCCACCAGAGATGCCCGCCAGCCTGAAGGCCAAGCAGCAGTAAAATGGGATTAGTCGTAAAGATACCACAGAGTTGATCCAGTTTAGCGCGATTGTGGGCCGAACCTATGGAGGAGAGCAGCATACTTTTATTTTCTAACGTTATACATTTCGCCTAGAAGCATCCTTTTGGGCCATATCTCTTCAAGATCAGTGTTGCGTGTGAACATTCCTGGAACAACGTACATAACTCGATGCGTTTTAATGTCACGGCAATTTATCTACACTAGTACTATATAAAGAACAATTTATTCTTATTTTAGTTACTGAACATTCTGTCTTATGCATCTAAGCTACCACACTCAAGTTCAAAGTATTTCAATTCCATATACAATCTAACACTATATACTATATATCTTTAGCCCAATGTGAGTCTAGTTACCGCTGGAAAGTATGCCCGTATGTTGTCCCCTTTGTTGGTCAGCCCCCCTGTTCACCCCGCCACACACAAGCGAATATGATATTATGCTGTTTCAATTGTATGACCCCCGCTCCGTACCCCAAAACAGAAAGCACTCTGAATAAATTAAATTATAAAATATATAAAAACCACTACTATCTATGCGTTTTTTCTAATCTATTGCAACTCTTTTTAAACGGGAACTGGTTCTGGCGTTTAAAGTCTCTCGATGATAGCCTTTGACCAATACAAATGCTTGATCTTGACTTTGAAAATTGAGCTTTAATGGGGCTGTTTGATTAACTTAACGTGGGGGACGCACAATGCAGGCGGGTAATTGAGCATAAAGATGGGATCATGATTAAATTTTTATGTGCACGTTTTGGGATTTCAGTTTTATTTTATAATTGACTAATTAATAAATTAATTAATTTTTGTATATAAAGGAAATATGGTTTAAAAAGGAAAGTATTTAAAGAGGGCGTGTCTAAACGCCTTTTTTTCATACAAAAAACCAAGATGATTAAAAAAGGAAAGCATTTTAAAGGAGTGTGTCTACCAGCGACAGCGCTAAAGAAAATATTTATATATTTTATTAATTGGAATTAACTGCAATAAATATTTTTAAAATGTAAGTACAAAATCCAAGTTTTTTCTTTCAAAAATATATTTATTTTGTTGTTTATGAGCAATGAGCTGAATAAGACAATATAATGGCTCGTTGTGTCATAAGTTCTGTTAAAAACTAAATAATCATAGAGTACGTTCTTTTATATGTATATGGGCACATATATATAGTTGATTCATTCAGTTGGCTGAGTCTGGCTTACTAACTAAATAACCTCTAAGAACTACAAGCTAGACATCTGGACTTAACTTTAAAACTCATAGGTATATAAATGTATTTAACAGGCAATTTTCTGGTATATAATTTTTATCGTTTTTTTTTCTGTATGTACAAATCGCTTAAAGCTAGCTAGGTGTATATGTATATGTAGAATATATAGTCGGGGATCTGGATCACACAAAACAATGAGGACAAAGAACTGTTTGTTTTCCGCTTGTTGTGCTTTTTAGTTTAATTTTATTTCATAATTATATTGCAGGACGTGTTTTCTTCTCCGTAACAAGCCATTTCAGTCTTAGCGTTTCAAATAACCAAAAAAGGAAATAGTTGTATAATGAAATGAAAAGAAATAAAAATGGGGGAAAAAATAATAAAACGAATAAGCTTATGGTCTAATATTTTGTTTGATTTTTGTGTGTGTGTTTTTGTTTGTTTGTTTTTTTTTCGTTCTTTATTTTGCAATTGCAGAAAATTTCGAAACAATGGTTTGCTAGGATACTTCACGCCTCAAAATTCCTCTCTTCTCCTTCCGTTTTTTATGGGGTTTTTCTTTCGTTTTTAGTTTAGTTTTTACATAAGTCTAATATCAGTTATACAAGAGTTGTAGACAATCACACAGGCATACACAGGTAAACATATATAAATCTTGTTGCTTTAGTTTTCTTTTTACAATCGAACATACAACATTTTAGCGGATTAAAATTGATAAAAGTCAAATAAACATACAAATTCGGGCTCTTTTCTAATAGAAGTAGTTATCGGGAGCCCCCTATATCTCTCATGGCACTTTTAAATTGGGATTTTTGTACCAGGCTATACGCTTAAGTCAAACAAAAAGGTTTCGTTAGTGGTAAAAATCTTTTAGACTCTCTCTCTGTCCCTAACACTGTCAATAAAATTTAAAAATCTTCTCCGATTCTGTTCATGTGGCCTAAATGAGAAACTTAATTCCTTGTTGAGCTGGGGCCAGGGAAGTCCACTTCCCCGGTTTCACCCCGGCTATCTTTTTACCAATATGGCGTATGTGGCTCCTGGTGCCAGCCATTTTGGTCCTGCACCTTGGCCAAGGCATCGGTCAGGGTGGACCGCATTTGTTGGCTCGAATTGCGATTCTGTCCCTTATCATAGGGCGAAAGGGCGTTGTAATAAAAGGGCGATCGCTTGCTGATGGTGTAGTTTTTGCCCTGCAATAATATCAAATAATACTGATTAATAGAAAAATATTTAATAATTTATTGTATTGACAAAACTTACATCATTATTATCCCAATATTCTGTCTCGTTTGTGCGGTAGCAAATGCAGAATTCCAGGCGCTTAGAGGATGGCGGCAGGGTGATCTTGAAGGAGAATGTATCGAAGACGACATGGGCACAGGTGGCCGGGCCATAGGCTCTGGCAAATGTACAAAAGATGTCCTGCTGGCTCTTCCAGTCGTCCCAAGTCACACGGACAATAATCTCCTTCTGGAAGTCGATGTTCTTCACCTTGATGGTGCCCACCACAATCGACTCCTCATCCTTGACGATCACATTCTCCAGGGAAACAAAGTCACGTTCTATCTTTTGTCTAAAAGAAATTAATTTAAATTGATTTGAGTTTTAAATATAATTAATTTAATAATAATTTTATATTCCTTTTATAATAGTTTAATAAGCTTCCAAAACTCACCTAAATGATAGATAGTCTGAGGCCGGCTGCTTAAAGTCCACCGTCCACTGATCTGGCGGATGTGGACTGACCAGGCCCTGTGTTATCTGCTCCAAGAACTTCATGCTCCAATAGGGCGGCACGTTCGAGGGTTCGGACATCACACGAACCTCGGTCAGCGATAGGCCCTCATCATCGGCAAAGATCACATGCTTTTTGGGGCCGCGACTGCCGAAATGAAAAGAAAAGAATAGAAAAGAAATCCCATCAGTTGAGTACATCACAATAAATTATATATAAATTACCTATTCATTATTAAAAAATATATTTATATTTAAAAGAAATGTAGATTTGACCCCAGCATTATCAGTTTGACTTGACCCCCCCAATTTGGAAATATGTATTTAATTACCTAATGGTCATTGACTTGGCTTCTTTGGCCCGCAAAGATTTCTATTTTTAAGCTAAACAGTTTGATTTTATTGGTTTGTTTTGACTTTTAGTTTAACTAACTGCGTCGTTGCCAAATGCATTTTTTAATAACATTTTTTTTTAGCTCTGTGTGATAACCAAGATCTTCTCTATCAGTTTGTCAAGTGTTTAGCATTTTCCAAATACCCAAAGGTTTTCTTTTCCTTTATTTAATTTCCCTTTTCTTTAGAATCATATTATATCTTCCAAAAAAATGCTGTTCCCGAAAAATTCCCTGCGTCATAAAAAGAGTAATGTGTATGGAATATGTTGTTGCTTTTTTTTATTTTTAGCAGTCACGTAGTACGGTCTTGCCAAAGATTTGCCTTAATCTATATGTAAAACACGCCTACTTTTCACCACTGCCTTTCTTTTTTGTTTTTGGTTTTATTGGGCGACTCGGCCCACGAGTCTTTGGCTTAAATGTAAATAAAAACACGCCCCACTAAGATATATAGTATGTCTGATGGATAAACTCGTGATTCAAAATGTAGGAAATAATTCAAGAAATTCTGGAATTTCGGATAATTGGAACAGAACCAATCTCAGTTTGGCAAGAGACTGAAAATCCCTTGGTATATTTTCTATACATATTCATTTTGATATATATATTAAGACACAATACTGTTTTTCATTTAAATATGTGTATAATGTCAGGGAAGTGTTAAGGAAATACTTATTATGGTTCTATATTTATTTCTTCCTTGTTTCATAATGTTTCAAGATTTATTATATTTTGTACAATAATTTTAACAATTTTTTTATTAGTAATCTACTATTTTATTTGCTATATTTATCCTTTACCCTTGAGAATATTAAAAGTGTAGTCAGAGAACTTTATTATGATTCTAACTTTTCTTCATCATTAATAAGACTTTTTAAAATGTTTTTATTAAGTTCTTATAAAAGAACCTAATTCTTTGCATTTTTATTCTTCCTATCAGCCTCATTATATACTTTTACCTTTTTTTTTTCCTTTTAGAAAGTTGACCATAAAATCGATAAGATATTGAGACTAATTTTGGCTAATCAGACCAGTTAGGGGCTCGCTTTTTAATAGCTCTTTTAGCTGTTGTCAAACCAAAATAAACCGCACTAATGCTGAGAAACTGAAAAGTTTCCGTCAGTTGGAGGGAGCCTTATAACCCACACACCCCATGGTGCAGAATTTATTTGGTCTGCAAATTGGAGGAGGGAGCCGGGGGAAAACGCATCGAGTGCTAAATATATATGAGAAGTACAAATAGCCAACAGTTTTGTTGGCTATTGCCAGGCTGGCTGGCTCTCTCTGTTTATTGAACGCCGGCTGGCTATTCGCCGGAGATCGCACCACCTCGACTCGACTCGACTCGAAACGGATCGAAACGGATCGAGGCGACTATCGACGATCACGCATCGAGGGCATGATCGGCGGTGCGCCTGCTGTTACTGCATTTTCTTCAACAGGTTTCTTTCCGAGGCGATCGCTTATCTGGCGTGTGTGGGCCTCAACGCCCAACCAGAAATCAGAGACCACAGTCGGGTCTCTTGGCCGCCGCTTTCCTGTAACGTGTCAACTTTTAAAACAGATCGCCCGAAGAAGTAATAAAAAAAAGAAATATGTGTTATATTAATTTACATTTCCATTTTCCCCACATTTTCCTCCAAGGGAAACGAGTTTGAATGCATTTGTTCAACACCTAAAAGGCAGTCGCATTACGGAACGCATTTAATTTCGAGGGTCCGGTTTACAACAAGTCCATAAATTTGTCAGCTTCTCAATATGCAAGGCACAGGCATTAAGGGGAAAGGAGAAACAAGTTTCGAAGACATTAAAAAGGGATTTTTAAAAACCAAAAACCCGAGGAAATTATGCCTAAAAATACTTTACAATTCCGCAGTTTCCAATCTTTTAGCCTTGTTCGAGTCCCCCAAATTTTGTAATCGAGTCAATAACCTGTCCAGAAAATATTCTGCCAAGACCTGTTGAAATTTTTACAACTGTCTAATTTGATGGTCAGCCTAGTTGACCTTACAGTTGGTCTAGTTTTGTTGTTTTTGCTTAATGAATCAAGGCATTTCCGTCTTGTATTTGGCAAAATTTTCAGGTTTTCCTAAAATTTTATTGTGTCTTTTCTACGCACGTTTTATTTGCTTTGAAATTTTCCCCTACGCACAGCCAAAGTCCACTACTAAGTAAGCGTCTGAAAATAGTTTTATTTGGAATTTTTTTTCGTTTTTCTTAATGACTTTTCTCTATGAAATTTAATTTTATAAAAAAAGGTTACACTCTTAGACATTTACAGAATTTTTTCAAAATTTGTTCAGCTGATGGTGCGCCAACATTTTTACAGCAAACGCAACGCCGCAGCCTCACATTTTTCTGATCGATTCACGTGAGTCTCGCATGAACATCGGACATATCTCCCCATCTTCTCTCTCTACTAGATGTGTGTATATATAACCTTATGGCTGTGTGTGCTTGTAATGTTGAAATATTTTTAGTTTACGTTACACCCGAAAAAAAAATTGGTGTATTTAATGACGCCTTTCGCTTGAGAGCGATCACGCTTCTAGGCTAATAATTCTTCGGCCTTGACGTGACCCGTCTGCGTCGTTTGATGGTTGATCTTGATCATTTTTGATTTTCTTTTCTTTTTTTTTTTGGGGGTGTGGGAAGGTAATTATGAAAAGAAGAAAGCTTTTTTTCATAGGCTGTCAAATGTGATTGAAATAAAGGGGAGCACAAGGGGTCCCAACGAGTGACAAGATATTGATGGATGAGCTGAAGATGCATCCAAGGGATACATTTTTATTTTGTCATACATTTTCGTTCAGTGCATTTCGTAACTGATAAAACCAGGCATATAACATACGCAACCGCAAGTTGTATACACAAAAGCTGAAAGCACGCGTCTGGTTTACATTGATAATAAATATTACGGGGTAAATTGCATTTACGTAGAGAGGCTGCTATACCTCGTCTCGTCTAGACATTGCCCAAATAGAAATTCTAGTGCGCCGTCTTTTGACGCAAATGCATGTATCATTTATTTTCTCTATCTCAATGTATACACACCAACAACAATGTATTACGTATTTTTAGCAATTTTTCTTTTATTTTAAATGTCAAATTCAAGTGCAAAGAAGGAAGTTCGTTTCCCAGGGCTTGCTGAAAGCGAAAGATATTATTTTTCAGGGCCTCGCATATGAATCAATAATGAACTGAGAATATATATATTACGTATATAGAAAGAGAAAACGAAAATAATGGCGCCTTGCCGTTTGGATCTATACTATGTGTGCGGTTTTTTATCTTAGAGATACTAGATAGAGCCCCTCGCGATCGCGATGCAGTGGCGTGTTTTTCTTTTGGCACATTTCTGCACTCATTTAGATAATTTATATTTTGTTTTTGTGGAATTGCATGTTCTTAAATTTAGCTTAACATTTTGCCTTTACTCGTATATATACCTAAATATTCCCTAGAGTATATTTTATGGATCTTTTTTCGCCTGGGATTGCAATTGCTTTTCTGTTCTTATTTACCAAATAACATGTGCTTTCTATGACGTCTTTGGGAAAGTTGTTTGACTGCCAAGAGATTGTGTTTTTTGCTTCTACTTGAACTATCGTTAATGACTTAAATACGATATATTTTTTTTTGTTTATAAATGGGGAAAAGGAAATGGCATTTTGGCGGCTTTATTTGGTGAGCTTGCTTGAGTTTTTCGATTGATATTAATGATTTTAATTTCTTTCCTGTGATGCCTTTATTTTCTATATATATTTTATTACCCAAAAGAACATAATTTTTTATAGAAAACCCATATAATTGATATGATCTTATGACTTTCTTTGAGCTCAACCACAGGCTACCAAGTTACCCAGACAAACCATCTTAAGCTTCTTCTGTTACCCAACTCTCTCTATCATTTTCTTTAAATCCATTCGATATCTTTTGCCTCCTCAATGAATCACTTATGGGGCGTTACACCCATTCTGACCACATTTGGCTAGACCTCACAACCCACAAAAAAGTCTCAACTAGTTCAGTTGGTGGTTTTTGTAAGTGCGGCGCCATTAGATTCGCTGGCCTGACGTCAAAGTGACTGAACCCTCCCTCTCGATCGAGTTACGTTTTATGATGATGTAATCTTATCTTTCCAAACTCACCTCAGTTCGCAGTGGGTGGGTCCGTTGATGTCGCTATCCTTGCTGCACATACAGCCATGGCTGGCACTGTCCGTGACATCGCCTTCGGTGTCCGTTGGCGAGAGATCTGTGGTGGTGGGGCTGGCCGATGAACTGTTCACATTCTGGGATGATTTGTGCAGGCAGGATTTGCGGCTGAGACAGGACTTGGGCTGGTTAGTGAGCAGCGGGGCGGAGGCCATCCGTTCCAGGTAGCTCCGGCCGGACCGACTACCCACACCCAAGGGCGTAGCGCCAGCCTTCTGCTGACTGGGGCCCTGTCCCTGGACCGCCGCCGAGGCGTTGTTGACCATGGCTTTGGAGGCCAGAGTTATCACTTGGGGCCGGCAGTAGCGAGACGCTCGGTTGGGCTCGTCATTGTAGCTGGAAAAACGGAGAGGGAAAAATGTGAGTTTTAGGTTGTAAATAAATAATAACTTGAATAAAATTTGTATAAATTTATAATGCAGATTGTAACGACTAAAATATTGTAAAACCTTTTTAATTTGGTGTTTAATAAATCCTACATCTTAAATAAACAATAAGAAGTCTTAAATTTAAAGATCTATTCAGCCTCCAGTTGCTAAATATAATTTGTTATACAAAATATCACCAGTTGTGTCCGTTGTTTTGTGATCTGTTTTCTTTGCATAGATAAAGAAATGAGGACCTCTCGGATCAGTCTTTTATTTTGGGCATCTACGCATCAAGCTGCACTTTTATCAGGCCTGATAAGAGACGTTGGTTTTAAATTTTTACTGCTATATTATTCGCCTCCATTGTCCAGAGGCCTATGTATACTACTTGGTCTTGTACTTATATTGCTTTTGATACCCGCATATATATTGTCTATAAAGAAACATCGCTGATAAGACAACGCAGAGTTGCGCACGACCTCCCCACTTGATTTTGGTTTGTTGTGGGGGGGAATATAATATTTAATTGAAGCATATTTGTTTGGGCTCTCCGTTGAGTCATTGCTGAAAATGTATTTTCAGACAGAGACTCACTCACTCACTCATCCCCTTTGCCGTGGTAGCTATCATACGTTTTTTGGCTAGACATTTATGAAACTAAAAAGTCAATGCTTGATAAGGCTTGAACCTGTAGTTCTAGTGGACTTTCGCATGCTAAAAAACATATGCTGGCTCCATGCTGATACCGCTTTATTTTCGGCGTGGGCCTGGCTATGAGAACTTTTCCGTCTGCTCTGGCCGGTTATCACGGCTTTTTATTGGCTAATTGCTGCAGTCTCGACCCTTTATCAGCATTTTTAGTGCCTGAGTTGGCAACTTGAAAAGTTTCAAGTGTTTTCGATGTCATACCACCGAGTTACTTCAGTTATTTCCAGTATTGATCATGGGTAAAGGGTATTAGAAATCGTCAGCAGTAGTTGTAAAATTACGCTATGAATTCTCAAGTGAATTGACGCAGAAACAGCTGAGTTACTTGAGTTAGTTGGAGTGTTTAGGGATTGCTCCAGGGAGTTTCCTAAGCTATAACTGTCTTGGATTTGCTCTATCTTAAGGACTTTAATCTTAACCGATTATTTCGTAGAATTTTCAGTTTCTTGTGCTCGTTTTGTTCACATATAAATATTTATTTTTAGCTCGCCATAAATTATACTAAATTTGTTATTGTACATTTATCATTCACCAAAAATAAAATGCTCACTACAAAATGCAGCGCGTGCAGCAAATGAAGCGCCGCAAATTTGTTTTATTGGATCAATTGCTATACACCCTAGCCTCCCTTTACCGATTTGTCATAACTTTCGGATGGCTCGTGTGCCCCTGAGAAACCAAAAAAAAATTTTAAAAATTAAAGAAAAAAAGTATCGTCAGAGCGCCACGCGCTTATTTGTCGCCAAGCGAGCAACATCTCCCCAACTCGTGAACGATTCTCCAAACCCAAATCTCTTTCTCTCTCTCCGACAGAAGATCACCTCAGCATCTGCGAAATGTTTGTTTTGGGTCTTGCCTTGCCTTGATCTTGAATGGTTTCACTTCATATTTTTTCGCCAATCTGTTGTCAACCAAGAAACGAGCCTTAGTCGCCGGGAATATTTTTAGTACCCCTGCATTCGCCGTGTTCTTGAAATGTTCTCATGTTTAGTTCGTTTTTTAATGTATTAAAAATACAAGTTTTTCCGTTAACAGTTGGCTTAAATGTTTCCAAGTGACAGCTGCTACAGGTGTTTTATTTACTTCAATAGTTGAAGACCTCAATAGAAACATTTAGTAAACATTTAGGGTTTAGGGTATTAACTGAAATTCATTCTGTTACATTCATTAAATAGAATTGTTGTTTGTTCAGCTGCCACTAAGACTTCTTTTATTCTTTATAGGAATTTAAAAATGAAAAAAAATTATAGACGATTAATAATTTGAATATTAAGTTTTTATTATATTTTTTAAACCCAATTTATATGCTAGATTTTCTTTGAAATATATTTTTTAGTCGATCTTTTCCTAAAACCTTTTTATGGTTAAATGTTATTATCATCCCTTTTGTTGTACTATTTTTTATATAAATTACAAAACGAAAAAATTATAAACGAACAAGTCTTAAGTCTTTAATATTTTTAAACAAATTGATATGTTCGATTTTATTTTAAAACTATTTTTACTTTTTATAACCTTTTTATGATTAAATGTTATTATCATCCCTTTTTTGTATTATTTTTTATAAATAATATAAGTCTAAGGTCCTTAATATTTTTTTAAACCAATTTTTATGTTTGATTTTCTTTTTTAAATAATTTTTACTCAATATTTTCTTATAGCCTTCTTTTTGATTAAATGTTTATATCATCCCTTTTTGTTGTATAACAACGGAAGTGTTAAACACAAGGTTTTTTTTTTTTTAATCATGTAATCTGACAAATTTATCGACTGCTTAATCAACATTTTTTCTGTTTCTTTTATTAACACGTACACACACACACACCTGTCTTAAAATGTATCAGGAAAAATACCTGTCGAGTTATAAAGGCTGATAAGAAAATAAAAAGAAAGTTTGTGTTAAGACGTGACACTTAAACGTGTACAAGTTTTTCTATCACACGAAAACTCTTTTTAGATTTCCCAAGTTAATTTATTTTGATTGGCAGCCGAAACTCGTGAGTTCACTTAAATCAATTTAGTAATAAATTAGGCCAAGTGGCTGGAATATTTATTTGTATTTATTTAGTTATTTGTAAACTTACTTTAACGATTGACGCTGATGTCCGCTCATGAAGTCCGCCAGAAAACTAACGGGTGGACTGTGACTGAATATGGGCGGACTGTGTGAAATCATTTTATATATAGGGCTTCGATCTGGGCTCTGATTACAAAATGTTCTCTACAAACAAGGAACCTGATGTGTTTGGAAGCCCCTGTGAAAATAAATGCATATAGAAAATTAAACGATTTGTTTTTGTTTTTCAATCGAAGCACAACAAATATTTTTTTTAATTGGCAAGTAATGTGTAAAATGGAATGCATGAGCGCTAAATAATATATTTATGTAATTTTGAATAGCTAATCGGAGGTGGGAATCTCATTTAATGGTGTTTACACACACTAATGATAGTCGAATAATTATTTCAATATTAATTTTTTGGCCCACTTGGTAATTTAATAAAATTTTGAAATGATTACTGAATAATGCATGATTTAGTTTCTACTTTTGTTTATGTTTTGGGGTGAAGTTCGCCACTAACCGTTTTTTTCTTATCTCTTCTGCGTCTACTCTTCGCTATCTTCTTCTGCTTCTGGGTGAGGAGGAAAGGAACTTTTTCTTTTCTTCTTTTCTTGTGCTGTCAATCACTTTTCTTTGAGATGTGATTTTCTTATTTTAAAACCTTTAATTTTCTTTTTTCATATGTGCATCACGCGTCAGCGTCAGACAATGAAAAACGATGGACTTTAATTGAATTTATTAAAATCCTCCGATGTGGGGGCACTTTTCGTGGACACACGCACACAACGACAAACGAACGATTTTCAATGGATTTTCGCGCGGCTTTTTCTCAAGTATTACTTAATTTTTGGTGTGTGTGTGTTTTTTTTAAACAATTTAATGTTACAAAAAAAAACAACAACAATTCGCGTCGCGTTCCCCGTTCCGTCTCGTTCCACTCCGTTCCGTTCCGTTCCTCCTATGAACCGTACGCTTCGGCGCTGCGAAAACGAATGAAAATGGTTCGGAGGTGCTACTTGCCGTTAAGACCCGGCGATCCGATCGGTACACACAGAGAAAGAGGGAGCGCAAACACTTGCTGGCTCTCTTTGTAGCAGATCCGTGCTCTCTCCCCCTTACTCTCTCGGGATCCACTACGTGGCTTGCATTTTTCGATTGCATTTTAATATTATCATTTACTTGGATGTGTGTGTTGGTAGCTAGGTTTTAGTTTTAGTTGCTTTGATTAGTTTTGGCGCCGCCGGCGGTGACAAAAGTCAAAACGGGTGTCAGGCCCCCGAGACATGATCACGGCAATCTCAAATAGACGGAATCTCCCGCCTCGTGGACCGTGAGTGAAATTCAGGGGAATTTGCCAAACAGATTTTCCGCCTTTCAGCTGTTTGATCATTTATTTACCGTAGTCGGTATGTGTACGTGCTGATTAGTTAAGTCCTTAAAAATGTATTATATATTTTAGATGTTAGTTAAAGAGGTGT